>JAKJJM010092974.1:0-10609 GCA_021901965.1 Pipa carvalhoi
AGACATGCATTTCCACTTCCCATATGCATAACCTTACATTTATCAGTGTTAAATCTCATTTGCCACTTTTCTGCCCAAGCCTCCAACATATGGTGTTATGGCATGTTCATGGGTGGGCACATGGCTTAGGTCAGCAGTGGCAAACCTATGGCATGTGTGCCAGAGAGGCCACTCAGAGTCCTCTCTGTGGGCACATGTGCTGTCACCACCGCTGCTCTAACAGCTTTCCTAGATCCCCCCCAGCGAGTGAGCGCTCCTTCAGTATAGGCTGCGGACCCGACCTGACAGTTTTTAGGTTGGATCCACAGCCTACACTAAAGGAGCTCTCGCTCACAGGGAGAATCTAGGTAGGATAGCTGCGACCATTGCTCTGCCCCGACACAGGCACGATGACATCTCTCATCAGCACCTACACTTTGGGGGCAGGTGCTGATGATTGATATCATCATCAGCACTCGTTAACGAAAAGGTTCACCCAGAGGCGTGGGGGGGCGGGGGGCGGTCCGTCCCGGGCGGCACGTGGGGCAGCACATGGGGCGGACACGTTGTGGGGGCGGCATTATCCTGACCGAAGGGGCGGCCGCTTCGACCGCCCCGGGTGCCACAAACTGTGGCTACGGCGCTGGGTTCACCACAAGTAGCTTAGGTGAACCTGTACAGAAAGCGCAATAGAAGCTAAATGTAAGAAGTGCATCTATTGGACTCATGCATATTAATGCAGTCTGACATGATGGATGCTAAGCAGTAAGGGACTCATTACAAAAAGTCTGAATAGTCACATAGAACTCTGAATTCACGTCTATTTTCCAATTTCCCATGTTTACTTATTGAGCAAACTCTGCAAAGTGGTGAGTACATGACCAATTTGAGCATCTACGATAGTTGCGAAACTTAGGATCTCTTCGTATCACTTTGTGTGCACATGCATAGGATCTTCTACTATTGACTAAGATGTGAAATGGTGAGAAGGTGGGAATGCAACTATGTGAACACCTTTGAATTCACCTGTTTAACTTTGCCACTTCAGACTGGCCTTTTGGGGGAGTTGATGGCAGGGTTCCAGTGTTGTGTAAGGTGACCATTCAAAAGTGACAATGATGACTGTGCCTAAGTGACAACATGACCTAGGGACACAGTGACATAGAAATAGATAGAATATTCACAAAATACAGTTAGTAGGATAGTGTGAGACTGACGTCACTGCCCTTCACTTGTTGAATTTGCCTCACTCCACATGACTTCTCATCCTACTTCTATCCGCCTGACTATGCCATACTGCGCATGAGACAGCGATTGCAGCTATCTGCCTGTTTGACAAGTGTATTCAACGTTAGTCAACACTGAGAAGTGAATTCGTGTCTATTTTGGCGATGCAACTCGAAGTGTAGCGAGGTGAATTCGACAGTTGAATTTACCCTTTAGAAAATGTGTCCCTCAAACTTTACACCTTCCCATTATTTGTATATGTTATTTTTAAATAGCAACAATAATAAGAAAGTTAAGCAAGAGAAAGCAATATGTTTTGCTTTGTCTGTTTTTAATAAACTTACTACTGCCATTTCTCTTAATTGTGTTAAGCCCTCTCAGAGTTGCACTGACATAAATGTCACCAGTGGTCCTCAGTCTGGATCAATCATTCCAGTAAACTGTTTAGATCACTAGGTATAGCAATAGTGACTTTTTAATTACCGTTTTCTCCCACTTTGATCATGTAGTGCAATTTGCTTGAGGTCTCATATGATTTGCTTATGTAGACTAGTGTTTTCTATTCAATAGTAATTACTAGAAAGCACATAGTTGCATGATGTGCATAATGAGTATGGATGTTTTATTTTCATGACAGTATTTCTTTAATGAACTAGTAACACACTAGAAAAAGAAAAGTTTTTTCTGCATATTACCTTTAAAAGATTTGTTTGTATTTGTTTTCTCTTTGATGGTTGCAGCCATCTTTTATTAGTTAAGTAAACAATCCCTTTGACCATTGTTTTCTATGGAACTTCAGATAATACATATTTATGAGATATCCCAGAATGCCCAACTGACAAAAAAATAGCTGAAGCCAGCAGATAGAAGACTGAAGAAGACAAAGGAATAAATAATCAGGAATTCAACTTTAAAGATGACATATTTACAAGTACTGCATAAGGATAACTGCCATGTCAATTCAAATGGCAATTTTTTTCTGATGTTGCTGGTCCTTTAAGCAATTGTTGAAAAAATGAAATTTGCATGCAGTGTATAAAAATCAAAGCAGAAAGTAGGTAGTTTTGAAACCTGATTTAACAAGTTTACAAAGAATGATTTCTCACAATATTATATTCTTTTCTCTCAAACAAGGGAAAAGCAGTGGTTTCCAGTCTGTACCGAAATGGCCGTTATCCTTGAATTCATATTTATACATAGTGTTCATTATATGGCAGTAAATCTTTTAACTACAAAATACGTACCATATAAATATTGTCTCTCTCTTAATCATGGGATTCATGTTTCAATTAAACTTCAAGGTATAAAGAGGTTTTTTTATAGGCTACATTTATATTATTTTCATAGAGTAAATATACTATTGTCATTGGGTCATACGTGATTTAAGGAAACAAAAAGCTATCCTGAATTTATTTTATGTAAGTAACCTTACATGGTTAATGATTTGTCCTTCGGTGTCATTACCACTTTAACTGGTGTGTTTCTCAAAAGGGAACTGTACATAAGATTCTCCAAAAGTCTTGCGTGTGAAAAACGAAAGTTTTCCACAAATCATCTTTATTATTTTGTTCCTCTAATTTGTCATATTTAATTTTTGATAACTGTGCATCTTCCTCCTATAACTGTTTTTGAACACTAGGAAGAAAATCGGTCTATATGTTCCCTGACAGTTACATTTCATTTGTGACAGGAATTTAGTTGACTGCTTCAATCAGTGATTAATATCTTTTAATAGATTTTGTTTCATAAGGAAATACATTGTTAGCCTGCAGTAAGAAGTGCAGCAAGAAAACAGTGTACGGGGTATTTACTAAACTCTTTTTCATCTGTATCACCATTTTGCCACATTATTACCATATTTTTTCTTTCTGCCGCATTTCCAATTTCCCCTAATTTTAGTAAAGCCGAATAAAATTTATCGATATTGATAAGAAATGATATTGATAAATATTGATACCTTAATACTGCTAATTTTTCTGACGGGGCTTTAGTGAGGATTCCATAGGTAATAATGGGTTTCCCATACCCTCAACCAGACAAACAGTTTTCAAAAAAGGCCTTAAGGGGCTTAATAAATATCGATATCAGTGATATTTTTGAACTAATTATTGATATTGTTAATATAGATATACCAGGGGAAACTTTTTCAAATTTTGTAAATAGCTCCCTGAGAGTGATATTTCAATTCACTTCACCTTTTATCAATGTTTTTCAATGTTATTTTTCATTTTGCTGAGCCTTTATATTCCGCTAACTTGTATAGGGCCAAAAAAGAAACTGTTGATATTGAAAAAGACAGACTGATATCGATCAGTTAAAACCAGCACCCTTTGCAGTGCTTTCAGTGAAGTGCCCCTTCAGTTTTATACAGATATTGTCATTCTTTTATAACCAGAAAACTAATCCGACTTTGGCTAAGTGACAGGACCAACTCCATAATCGATTTTCATCAGCCTAAAATAGCAAACAATTTTGGTCATAAAAACCTAATGGCTTTATAAATAGGCTATATATTGCTGCTATTTCCCCAGTATCACAATTCCAATATACTTCATGGTATTGCAACCAAATACTACTAGGTACTTCATAAATTATACACTAACTCATTCCTTGTACACTACTATTCACCTTGTGAGTGAGACAGCCATACTATTCACTTAAATTTACTTATACGTTTACCTCAATTACCTTATCATATACCATACTTGATATGTTAAGTTTATAACTATACAAGCATAACAGATATAACCCACTTTTATGTTATGTTAACAATGAATATATGCTTGATGTTGAGAACTCTATCAACTTAAAGAAACCTAAGTTTTGTACTTGTTGCATCCATAAAATTTTTGTCGTAATAAAAAGAAATATAAAAAAAAAAAAAAAAGACTGCTTGTGAAATTTATTTAATATTTACAACAGTTTGGTGGACTCATATATATAATTTATTACTTTCTTTGCATACTGCATAGTATAATTTTATGTTACAAAGAGTAGTGGATCTAGGGACCCCTTAGTTACTTCTCTCAGTCAATAGAGAGGGGCTTGGAACATAAAGAGGGATATTTATTAAAATCAGTAAAGTTTTCTCCTGGTATATCGATATACCTTAAATTGGGCCAAAAATATTGATATGGACGATATCGCTATTTATTAAGCCCCTTAAGACCTTTTTTATTACTGAAAAGTGTTTGCCTGGTTGAGAGTGGCGAAACCCCATTATTCCCCATGGAGAAGGTTTACAGCATTTTTTCTAAGTCCCCATCGGAAAGATCAGCGATGTCGATATCAATGGAAAAGGAGCTTCATTGAAAGTAATGTAAAGTGTAGTGGTGTTAATGCATCGATATTTACCTATATTGATCTTTTTCAAGATAGATACATTTTATTGAGCAATACATAAATTGAGGAAAATTGAAAATGTGTCAAAAGGAAAAAAAATGGCCATACGGATCGAATTGCAGCAAAAAGGTCAAAATGACCTTGATAAATATTCCCCAAAAGATTGTGCACAACGTTGTTCCTTTTCAGTATTTATATAACTTTTGTTGTAAAAGCATAATGCTTACAAATCCAAGCTGAGAATGAAATATTTACATACAGTAGAAGAGCACTCAGATACAGCCTAAAGGGGGCAGATGTATGGTTCCATGAAGGGTTCAGGCAGGTAATTTCAGCTCTTCAGTGACAACCTTATCCTAAATACTGGGTAACCACAAACACTTAATAAATCCTGCCATTTCCAACTCAAGAATAATGCAGTCCTGAAACAGTATGCAGTCAAAATACTAGCCTGCGCACTTATTATATTACATTTGAACTACTGCAATGCACTTCTATGTATTTTTCTAATGTACAGATTTATCCCACTCCAAACAATACTGAACACCTCTATAGCAGCACCCCTAATGGATCTCACAAAAGCTGCTGTTATTAAATGGACCCTGGAAGCCGATAAATCCTTTCTGGAGTTAAAAAAAGCTCTCTGTGAACACCCAGTGTTGATCACACCTGATTTTGGTAAAGAATTTTTAGTGCAGACGGACGCCTCAGATGTAGGCTTAGGAGCTGTTCTGTCCCAAGTAATAGAGGGGGATGAAAATCCCATAACTTATGTGAGGAGGAAGTTGTCTCCAGTGGAGCCAAATTACTCGATAGTAGAGATAGAATGCCTCGCTATCAAGTGGGCTCTGGAATCCCTAAGATATTACCTGTTAGGGAGGAAATTTCTAATAATTTCAGACCATGCACCTCTTAAGTGGATGGCGATGAACAAGGAAAGGAATGCTTGTGTCACCCGATGGTTTCTGGCAAGGGAATGCTGATGCCCTGTCCAGGATCCACTGCCTCCTAGCTATAAGTGCTCCTCCTAAGGCTGAGCAGGGGGGGAATGTGGCAGTTTCAACTCCTGCAGAGGGGTTTTACTCGAAGGAAGATATGTTTCCATGACCTTTCAGTACTATGCCTTTAAGTCAGGCCAGTTCCTCAGGTAGGCATCAGCTGTACTCTGAGCCGCACCCTTTAAAAGTTAATGGGGAATACCACTGTTTGGGAATTGTTTTGCCACAAGTAAGTGGTGTGTGAAGCTCATTGGAGTTTTGTATTCCCTTACTGCGCTAGGTACCATTTGGCTGCCTGTTACAAGAGTGATATTTTGTTTCCTACTGTTTGACATCTAACCAGAAAGGCTCTGGTATATGTTCCTGTTTGTTTTTTTTTTGTTCCAAATAAAAGCGGAGATTTTCTAAGAAAACCCCTGGCAAAAGGTGATTTTGTTTCAAAGGATCATCTGGAGAACGAGCAACCCCTTACAATTGTTAGTTTGTTTTTTGTGGATTTTTAGTTTGCTTTTGTTTAAATTGTTAGTTTATTTTTTATTCGATTGTTAGTTTTAGATTTGTTTTGTATTTTGTGCATTTTTTTTTTTACAGGTTGTGTTATGGACCTGCACTTCACTAGTTAGGGGTGCACTTAGCGATCCCCTCACTCACGTGGTCTGCGCTGCCCTTAAAAAATAAAAGACTTTATGGTGTAGTACAGGGATGGGCAATTACTTTTTGCAAAGGGCCACATTGGCCCCTTGCTGGCAGCTCGAGGGCCACTCCGGAGACTGTCAGTCCGGGGGGGTGCTGCCGGAGACTGTCGGTATGGGGGGGGTGCTGCCGGAGAATGTAGGTCGCGCGTCCAACCTACTGCTGTGTCTGTGTCCGCTGGTCCGATGCGTGTGGTCTCATTTCCGCATCTGCCCACATGACACGATGTGGCCACATGATACGGAAATGAGACACACACACCTCGGATTGGGTCGGTGGGCCGGATTGGAAGGCTTAGTGGGCCGCATGCGGCCCGCGGGCTATATTTTGCCCAGGTCTGGTGTAGTATATTGAAATACCAAATAGGTATCACAAAGATAGGTACTCACATATATAGATTCATCAATGCACTCATATGTAGTTGTATACTTGGTTTGCCTCCTCTTCAATCCAAGCAGGCACCAACGATATATCAAATGCAGGTTCCAAATATTTTATCAAATTTCAAATTTAATCAAAAATGGCATTAACAATACAAAATGCCCATATAGTAGTACAAACAGAAAAATGAACTCCAATGCGTTTCACCCTGTTCGGGCTTCCTCAGGGAGCAATTTAAAATACACAACACTTAAATACGTGCTTATATACTATGTTACCTTCCAAAACCTCACTCAGGTGTAGGGGGCGTGGCTTCACACAAGTTAACCTCTATCTACATCTGTACTTCACCTACTCACATTGCCTTCTTTTTTCTATCTGTTATTGGTAGAAACATTGAAATAGTGAATCGAGAGGTACATACCTTATATAAAATATTAAACAGGCATAGTGTTCTAAGTGTCACGAAGGACCGGAAGTAACGACATCGTCACTTCCGGCTTCTCGGTACATTTATCTGTGGTGGGTTTGAAGGTTTTGCTGCATACCCTGTCTACATTTCGGGACTATCCATTTTGCGCGTGGTCACCTTTTGAATTGTTGAAGCTTGATCCCCTCACTCAGCCTAGCACTAAGTGAGGGGTAATACTGGGGGGAGGTGTAGGGACCCCTACTAGCTGGGGTTTAGTTACTTTAATGTAATTATTTCCATAGCGCTAATATTGCATTAGCGCTATGGAAATAATTGGCCATATAAATCATTAACTGCTTACTTGCCAGTTAATGATTTAAATAGCGCTGGGTGGGGGGCTGATACTGGGGGAGATCGGAGGAATGTGTGGGCATGGTTGGGGAGGTGTGGGGGTCCTGTGGACCCCCAGTGTAAGGAGGGGGCTGAAAATGGCCCCGAACCCTCGAGCCGAACCCCGAACGTGCAGCAAAAAGTTTGGTGTGGCTTGGATTCAGAAAAAAGGTAAAGTTCGTGTCGAACTAACCTTTTTCCGAACGGTTCGCTCAACACTATTCATAACATCAAACACCCCCAAGGTATGCAAACATTCAAGCAGTTTTTAAAAACTCCTTTTAGGGAGTTCTTAAAACACTTTTCCTATAGATAGTTTAACCTCCTATAACGAAACAAATATCTGACCAATAAGCAATTCTCACCTATCTCTTAAAAATTACTGATTTTGGCTTTCCCTTAATACATAAAGCACCACAAATGCTGGTGCTATATAAATGAATAATAAAAATAAACTACTACAGAATAATTATGAATGAGGGAGCTTCTATTTTGACGCAATATGGCTAAACAATGTAGTATTGTATATAAGCAGTACCTCAGTATTGCTAATATTGCTAAAGCATTAATGAGTAATTCATATAAGTCAATATTTCCTGGATGAAACACGTTTTGTGTTAAAATCACTAATAACGCAACCTTACTCATTATTTTCTGATGGATTATTATACACTTTGCTTTATTCTCTGGGAAACATATACATATTCTGTTAATTCGTGCTCCACTGCATTTATATAATGATATAAAATAGACCTTACCGTATAATGCTACAAAATACCACGATGAATAGCTGCATTATAAAGGAAGAGCTTCTTTTAAGGAAATATTGTACACTATGAATAAAAAAAAATCAATGAATTCCCATGCTGTTGTCATCCGCACAAGCTTTTCATCCATGAGTGAACAACTGAATGAAAGATCTTCTTTATAGTCAGAACTAGGCTTGCAAAAGTTCATGTAATTTCAGAAAAATACACACTAAGTGGCCTGACACAGATTTTAGTTTAAAAAAAATGATATGAAAATCCTGTGGTAGTGTACATGATTCCTGCTTGTAGGAATGTGACTGTTCAGCAAGTGAAAAACTGTAACTGATACCCAGAAGATGACAAAGCTCGCTCAATGTGAAACTTAAATTAAATACAAAAACAAGGATTTCACCAAATTAACATACAATGAGTGCTGTCAACCTTTGTCTCACAAGCTACAAATTCCTTATGGCTTATGGCTTCTCAGCTTGTTACATGTGGCAATAGTTAGCTACCAGAGGCAAGACATGAGTTTCTGCCCTCAAACAACCTTACAATAGCATTCTGGGATTGAACAAAGACAAAGCCCATTGTTGCTTTGGACTCCAAGTGGATATGAGGCCAGGGTCACAGTAGCTGTTTTTAAGACAAATTATTTGGTCTAAAGCAAAAATTATCTGCGTGGATTATCCCACGGGAAACAATGGATACTAATTTTCCAGCTCAGCTGAAAAACAGCTAGTGTGACCCTGGCCTAAATCTCTTCTCCTTATTCAATGCAGATTCTTACCAAGAAGCTGAAAGGAAGTTACAAAGTGTTATAGAAACCTGAACATATGATTCATAGCTGCATATTATTATTGCTGTTGAAGTCTATGAAGAATGCCTTTGCATAAGGTAAGAGTATTTTAGACCCCACTTTTTTATAAAGACATGTATGTGTAGAGGCACACCCAAAAGAGCAGGTGCAGCAGCAGTTTTACAGCAAACACACAGGAAGTGAAGAGGATTGTAAATCAGCAAGCTACTGAGAGCAGGAGGCAGCACTGGATCATAAAAGATCAATCGGAATGTTTGGAATGAACAAGAATTTAGTACTAATTTAAGAAAGGGTAGAATGGCAGCCACAGCTCCAACAAGCAGTCTAGAGAGGGCAGATTGTAAATGGTAGACATTATAAATTTCACCATCAGATAGATTTGATGAATCACTTTAAAAGGACCCTGTAGTACAACCAAGCAACCATTTTATCTAATCTGTAAGTGGAAGCCCATACTATTAATACCAACCTGCTGGGGCATGGATTTGGAATATGAGCTTGTACTATGTTAGTATCCTGATCTAGAGATTCCAGAGGGTGCTGAAAGTTACAGTACTAATTACCAACAGTGCTACATGCACAATTTAAAAAGGAAATTTCTTCACCATTAATTAAAAAATTCTTTTTACAAGTACTACTTTTCAGCAGCTCGTTTTGTTTGCAGTAGCAGATTAAGCCATTTTAACAACTGTACCAATTAATTTGAAAGGTATGATATTTAAAAGCAATTATTCATTAAAGGTTGTTAGCTATTTTTCAAGCAGCAGTCTATTTGTCATTCCTAAAAAAACATTTAGTTATTGAGATATACTCAAAGACACATTTTGCTTGTGTGTGAAATTTTAATGTCTGACATTTTGCCAAGTGAACCACATTTTTAAAAATCCTCAGCACTTTATAGGTAGGATTTAACATGGCATGTCAAAATGGTAGAAAATAAATACAGTGAATGCTGGCAATATTATCTGAGTGATGCTGAATATTATTTTTACTCTTTTAAGCATACATGTCATATTTAGTGAAATAGAAAGTATGGGGAATTATGTTTTCTGGATCTGGATACTCGGTTTAAATATCTAGACGTCACTTTGATTATATTAAAAAAACACATATATAATACACTTTATAAAATGGTGCCTGGACCCTTTGTATGTCATACTGCATAGCTAAAATAGCTTAATGCTGCCTATACATGCACAGATTTGGTTTCCCAATTTGGCCAGTTTAGTTAAACATTGTCACACAATAACATGCCATGGTATAAAACATTTGTAAAGGAAACATATACATATTAGCATTCAGATTAGTAGCTATGA
Organism: Pipa carvalhoi; assembly: GCA_021901965.1. NCBI lineage: Eukaryota > Metazoa > Chordata > Amphibia > Anura > Pipidae > Pipa > Pipa carvalhoi. The sequence goes on from JAKJJM010092974.1 coordinate 10,308, forward strand.
GTTATGGGGATCAAGGTGGAGCAAGTGCATCTCCCCCCCCCCCCCAGAAGGCTGCCAGTTCTACCTGACAAATGAATGGCAGCTGCCAAAAGTTCACCCATGCAGTAGTCCCTTCAAAAATATACCTTCCAAATCCAGCAGGATTCCTTTTTTAAAGAATACTTTCTAAAAGAATGCATTCCAAATGGATCCTCCACAAAAGAATGCATTCCAAAAGGATCCTCCACAAAAGAATGTGTTCCAAATGGATCCTCCACAAAAGAATGCGTTCCAAATGGATCCTCCACAAAAGAATACGTTCC
>JAKJJM010093202.1:0-16027 GCA_021901965.1 Pipa carvalhoi
AAGAAGGCAAAAGGGGCGGAGCCAAATGACGCGAAGGGGCGGAGCCTAATGACGTGAGGGGGCGGAGCCTAACGCCGCGACGCCGCGAATTCACATTCCTGACAAGGGGTCCCCAACTGCCGGGCCGCGGATCACTGCTGGTCCACGGGCCCCCTCGGCACTGGACCACCTGATGGTGCTGTGCGTGCATGAAGCACATCACCATCATGTATCTGTCAGCAAGCACTGGCTCCGCCCACTTGCCTAGAATATTCTATAATTAAACCTAACATCAAATACCAAATTTCCACACAGCTAGCTGAGTCTGTAAGTTCAGACACAAAAGGCATTGCTAGCACCTAACACTTATTCAGTTGCTCATGGAGAAAGCACTATATTCAATGTTTTGTGGTTATTTTTTTGCTTTGCCATGGGATACCATGACCTATATTTTTAGATGGATAGTTAATTGATTTTGCTTGATGATCTATTTTTTACAGCATTTAAGTTTATCTGCTATCACTGCCATTATTTACACAATGTCTTAATTTCTAGTCCGAAGAAGGAAATCTTGGCTCTGTGAATAATGTGACATTTATACCAGAAATTTCTACATCTTATGAAGATTCTGATCTTAAAACACAGTCTTTAGACTCAAATGGTGGTATATTCTATCCTTCCTCTCTGCAGCTGTGCCAACAAGAGGATGGGTATGTTTCATTCCTCTGTGAATCAAATGGTGTAATTTGCATTTTTTTTGTCATTGTCTTTATTCGAATTTCACTTTTATACAGCCTTAAGGGCAACATACACTATTTATTATTCCTCAACTGTTCAGCACTGTAAAACAACACAGCATAGTGTGTGTGTGTGTGTGTGTGTGTGTGTGTGTGTGTATAAAGTATTTTTTCCCACTATATTCATATTTATCCAAATGAGTAAAAACCAAGAAATGGCTTCTGCATGCCATGTGTTCAGACGGCTGTAATTCAATATGTGCATTTGTACATAACACAGGACCCTTCATCTCTAATGTCTAAGGGAAAATATATGTTATAAAACACTTTTATACATTATTTGAGTCTTTTTTTATGGAAACTTCAATTAGAACGTTGTAAGTACATAATGAAAAAGTAAGGGAATATTACATGTTGCATTAGCAAAAAATATTATGAGGCAAGTGGAACAGTGAACGTTTTAGTGCCATGTTTAACCACTAGTATTTGAGCTTGAAAATACCATTCATACTGTTTAAGCATTGTATGTTGTTAGTGTTTGGAGTGTTGTCTTGGAACACATTTGGGCTCCTTGATAATAGTAGTGGGCTAGTACTGGCATATTTGAACATTGTTTCCTATGGTCTTGGCAGTAGAAAGTATCCAATTTTATCAAGGAAGTGCCAGAAGTGTTGGCTACATGAACATAAATTCTTCTGAATGCTGAATCTCCCTCTGTTTACCAGATTTCAATACAAATATATATGTGAGGTGAGATGGAACCGTCTGTTTAGACTGCAAAACTTTTTGTGGGTAACAATGTAGACAGAACAGGACAGCATTCTGGCAGTCAAGGCTCTTTTGAGGGCAAAAGTGGGGAAAAAACAAAATAGGAAAGTGTTCCTAATGTTTTGTAGCATAATATATTTACTATAAGATTCTATTAACCCACTTGTTTAAGATAAGCTCCTTTTTTGTTTTGCAGTGAATTTTCTGTGGAAGAGCATCAGATATTTTCAAACACATTTGATATGAGTGATTTCAAAAATATGCATGACTTCTTACCCAGTGATCTGCAAGATGGAGGTACTGTAAATGAGGGCTTCAGTATAAATGACCTGTATTATATTTTTGCGTTTACAATGCATTCTACTGTTAAAATGAACTTAGTTGCCATCAATTTCTAAATTAGTTCATTTTTTAAAAAATGAAATTGAAAATTCCTAACTTTGAACTTCTGATATGCGTTCTGTGTACGGTTTGGAATAAAATATGGTTATAAAAGATTTCCAAAGCATTACATTCCTGTTTTCTTTACATCTTACACAGCATCCCAACTCTTTGGGAACTGGAGTTGTATGTGCAACTCATTCTCCATTGCCAACAGCTACTGCAGGAGTTGAATGTGATAACTGCTTTCTTGTAACACAACTGAAGTTGCACACTTCTGTTTACACTTGATATCATACATTATCTTCTCCAGTTGTGGAGACGTGTAAAATAGTTTTTTCTTTAAGGATATCATTTTGTTATATTTATGTTGGTGTTCACTGAGATGTATGAAGCTCAACACAATGTGAGCAAAAATAAGTAAACAATGCAGCATTGCACAAAAAAGGTTCAAATTCATAGGGTTAATTGTTATAGACAAGAGATACCTAATCATTTGCACCTGTAGCTGTTATAGGTTTTATAAACTTTTATTTGTATACACTTTCTCATCCCACCACAGTAGCTTTTTTTGCTACTTTGACTAAAGAAAAGAAAGCACTGAAATAGATGTTAAAGTGGGGCTGTCGGGTCCACTTCGAATCATGTTCATGGGAAGCAGGCAGTAGTCTTAGCTGAATGCTAAAAGCCAAGACTGCAGAAATTCAAGCAATCTCTCTGTTTCTTTACAGCCCCAATGCACAACTTCAAGCTTGGTGGAGGCTAAAGGGTTGTTCCTCCAATCATATACCTGCTAGATAGTGAATCGAGGGATTTGTTTGAAGCAACCACAATGATAAGCTGCCTTTTAGCCTTGCCCCCTCCAATTCAAACTTGAAGTTGAGCATCGAGCTGTAAAGAAACAGGGAGATTGCTTACATTTCTACGGTCTTAAAGCACTCAGCTAGGACTGCTTCCCATGAACATGATTCTTATTGAACTAGACAGATCCACTTTAAATTAGGTTTTAATATTGTTATTGTGATTCATTCTTCTGCTTTTTGCAAATAGTGCCAGACTATCAGTAATTGGTTTATTCCTTATATGGGCCTTTTGATTCCCCAAATTCAGCATGGTCTTGCAAGCCTGTTTCCCAAGAGTAAAAAGAAATATGCCAGCTTTGCCTCTGGTTTTAGAGTTTACAGCTAAACAATGTTGTTAAATTATTCCTCTTGCAGTACTTTGTTTGCAGGATTTCAGCGATTGGATTTTGTATTGTGATATACTTTTACTCTACAGATGAGGATTCATTAACCTCCGAGACCTGTTTTGAGGTAGATTTGGATGAAAACAAATTGCCAAACACACCTCAACCCTCAACACCTGAAGAAGAGCCGTTTTTAATGAAACATTTTGGCACAACTGTGGAGCCTTTTGCTGAAGGTAGAACTTTTATTTACTCTGACTGATATATTTCTTTCCTGTGTAGAATTGCAGACACAGTAATGTGCTTCAGGCATTTTATAAAAACATTTGATCCTAGGATTTCTTCTTTACTTGGTATTATTTAATTTCAAGAGAACTGAGCATGAAGAGATCAGTCTTCATGTAATAGAAACTTTCACTTTTGATATTTTTTAATTTATTTTTTTATAGTGTGACCTCTCTTGTTATAATACAGGTGTATATGAGACGTGCATCTGGTGGCATGTTTATTTCTATACTATAGTTTCACCTAGTCTTGTAACTTTTCTCTTTAGCCATTCATATTCATTCCAAGAACTGCCTAACCTTGAATTAAAAAGTTCCCCAAGCCTTGTAGTTTATGCAATACCTTGGGCAAAAGTAAAGAAAACAGTTGTATTTACTAATCTAAAAGTGTACAGTGTACCCCAATACTCTGCCAAATGTACACTCAGGGGTAAGCGTACCACTGGCTGAGAAACTAGGTTGTACTTCTTCCCATCTAATGCAACTGCTCATATTAAGCTTGATCAATTTCAAGGCAGGAATGTAAAATGAATCCCTTGATGAAATGCCTGGAAGCTCGTAATAATGAAATCACCTATTGGTTGTGCACAAAATGTTCTCAAAACAATTCTTTATTTAATGCTTGTAGCAGCTTTTCTACCTTTGCGATGAGTGAGAATACTGAAAGCATAAAATCTGTGACAATAAAAATCCTCATTTTATTAATTGCAGAAAAATTTGACAATTCATTGAAAGATCTAAAGCCTCCAGATGATGATGATGATGATGGGAAGGATTTTTTTCTGAATTCTCGCCTTAGTATTACATCCAGATTTCTGGCCCGTTGTCAGAAGAACTGCAGGTACCACTATTTGTCCTTTTATTCATGCTGGTAGAAGTGTTTCCTGAGTTGTAACAATACTGTGTATTTGTCCTCTCCAAATGTTAACCACCGTTTGGATTGTAAAAACTATATCAGGTGCTGTAAGATATTTGTCATTTATGAAGCTGTAGCCTCAGTGTTTGATTAGGCCATATGATGTGTTTGGTCATTCTATTATTAATTGTTATAACCCATTGTGTATTTTCTTTGCCAGGCCAGCAAACTTATTCTTTGCATCTGAGCAGCGTATGACATTAACTGGTGACACAGAAACGGAACAAGAACAATTGAGCACTTTCAAGAAGTCGCCGGTGGTAAGACTGACACAGTAATACAAAAGAGCCAACCGTCCCATCAGATCTTTCATTTAGTAACCTAGTAATTTCAGCTAGTGATTGAAGAAAAATGTGCAGTCTGTGTCATTTTAAATGATATTGTGTCAATTAAAAGTTTGACTTGTGCATTTATGGAGTGCTTTAATAGATAGTGTGATTCATTTTGATTTTTAAAAAGGTTACTTTTTGTGTTTGTAGTGAAGAGAAATTCTGGGTACTCACAAGACCATTGCTATTTCCTTTCTGCCTCATTGTAAGGCCAGAATTCTAGATGGATAATCAGAGCAACAGATGTATGAGATCCAGGCAAGATTAAAACATTTTTATAGAAAAAAAAAACGCTAGCCTTTTGCAAAGGAATTAAAAAGTTTATCTGAAATTTATAAATGACACCTGGATATATACAGTAACAGAAAATAAAGCACTATTTTTTCAGTTTTTCTAAAGAAATGGGATTGTTATAAATGAGGATCTTTTGTGATGACAGTATGCCTTTAATTGTAGTTCTGCACTCCTCTATTTTAGCAGCTATAGAAACTTGCACTGTCATAACTCTGTAAGGAGCATTAAAGTGAAACCATAGCTAAAATATGATCTATCCTGGAATAGTACAGTGTTTTATAACCTTCCAAAAATAGGCATTGCTTTAAATGTGTTTCAGGAAATATAGCTTAGTATAGCAGATGTAAACAAAGCATATGTGAAAATACTATTTTACTGGTTAAGCCTAGTTAGTGCTCTACTATGTGGTTTGGCAACCTTGAAAAAAATGGCGACCGCATCATAAAAGCCAGATTCCCATTTACTTACATGTACAACCTCTGCTGCTGTTTCCAGGTTAGTCAAAGTGTTCTATTGTAGTAATAAGAACACCGACAGCTTGTTTAGTTAAAACGCCTGCTAATGACAGTTATGTTTCTTTTGCTGGTGTATTGCTGTTTGAAGACAAGGCTCTAGTCCAGGGGCAGAAATTGCCTTTTAGTAAATGTCCGTAAATAGTTCATCTGATACATGGGCAAAATGATCAGAAAGGGGTCTGATTTAACGGTTTATTTGCCTAATGAAAAGGAAGTCGGCAAATGTTCTGCATCATAAAAAAGTCTTTTTTTTTATTATAGAATATCCCTGTGTAAAGCCTTTGTTTTTTTATTTTTTTTAAGAAACCTGTAGAAGACAAAACACTAAGTGGATCAGAGAAAGATAAAAATGTAAAGGAGACAGGTATTGCTTTTTTCATTTTGAAACATTTATTTTAATATTTAAATAACATTTTTATTAGAAGAATTGTTTCATAACCACACACAATACAATAATTTGTTTCCCACAGGCTTCCAGCGGGGCTTTCCTATGCTACATAACATGTTATTCAGTGGAAAATTCTGTATTTTGAGTCCGAATAAACTGCATTGTTACTGTGATAAGTTTTTTCATTCGCCGACCTTCCATAAAAACATTTTTTGACTTTTTGCTTTAACCAAAGCAGGTGTCCATTTATTTAACTATTTAGCAAATTTTAAAAAAAATAAGAATATGAAATAGCATTTGCCAAATGCATCCACAGCCACTAAAAGTACAGACTTGGGCTAGAAACTTTAATACAAAGGTTCCCCAACTGGAATGGTTCAGTTGTATTGGGGAAACATGCATACAGTAGAGCAGAACTACAAAAAAGGTGATTCCAGAATGCAAAGTGCAAAATAGTGTGCTTTTATCTACATCTCAAACGTTGCTTTCTTAGATGCCAATTCTACAATGAAGCTGAGTGACTTTTATATAATGTAGTGAAGTGAGCCCCCTTGCGGTAATTAGCTATAATGTGACTATACTCAAACTCATGTTAATGTCAAATTGAACAATGTCCTGGTGGGAGCAACTGCCATTGTTTGTTTTAATGCACACTACACACAGGAAATGTATGGAACTTCCTGTAAATTTTATAACTTCACTGACATTAGAACTATCCATTTATAACCTAAAGTGGATTCTTTAGTTCTACTTAAAAACATGATCATGGGAACCAGAGAGATGAAGATAAAAAAAGAATATTGTTATAAATTACATGGGAATTTAATAAATTATAGAAATATATTCCTTTAATAGCATAACCATAAAAATATACATGTACAGATATTAGTAAAACAGTTGTATACTGTGAAATATAACCATTTTTAGATTATATTACAATCAAAGCCAGGATGACTACACTTTCTAGTAAACAATTCAAACATAAAACTTGAGAATATATAGGCCTTTAAAGTTATTAAATGAGGCATGTTCACAGACCAAAGGCATACCATGAGGTGTCAAAAACAATATGGCCACATGTCTGCATTCTGTTTGTGGCATTACTATTTTTGTAACTTACTATTGCCACTTGTTCTTGATTTTTTGATTAATACATATTGTGCTATATCATATAGTCTTTATTTATGGTTAGGGGAGCTGTATGAACTGGATTTCCTCTTTTTCAGATCTATCATTGGTATCACTGGATTTTCAGAAAGTGTGTGTCACTGAGAAGGCTGCATCACGGTCTTCATTTCCTGGATGTTGGCCAACTAGAAATGAACCATTGACTAAATCCAGTAAAGGGCGCTCTTACATGGATGCAACCACTAGCTCAAAAGCAAAAATATTTCGCAGTGTATCAATGGGAGATAGTATTAACTCAGCCCATTCTGATGGTCAGAAAAAGATTTCTAACCTTTCTAGACCTGCATCAAGTAATGATTTGCTCTCTTTAGACCAAAAGTCCCATAATGCTGAAGAAAATATAAACAAACCAGGACGGTTGCCCATATCAAGTGAGCCTATGGATTCAAGATATGGTGATAACAAGGTTCAGTTTTCAGTAAGCATCTCCAGCATACCTGATAAACTATTGATGCCTCCTCCAGCATCCTCTAGTGTTATTCCTCGTTTAAAAAGAAAAACACAGTCTACCAGTAACTTGTCTAAACCTTTGGTAAAAGAAGAACAACAAAGTACAGTTGCTAAAAGCAAAGCTGTAGAATCAAAAAAGAGTGCAGAGGAACAAAGTAACAGGATAAAAAATTCATTTAGGAGATTGTCCTTGACATCAAGCAAAACAGCAGAGCCTCAGGACTCCACCACAAAGGCAGAGTTTCAGATTCTCAGAACTGAGTTTCATACAGCAGATAACCTCAAGAAAGAGAACTCCTCATCTACAACGCCAGCCATGTCATCTTCTAGTGAGTATAGAAATTCTGGGGACCACATCATTTTTACCATACACAAAAAGTGATCTAATTACTGCTGCTGTCTATTTAGTATGTATGTGTATTGAATAATGCAGTAACCTGTTTTTCAGATATACTTTCAAATAGTATGTAAATGCTTTTGAATGCATTTGAAATCACATATGCATGCTGTAAGGGATCTTTAAGTGACTAAGTTGGGATTGCATTACCGCTCCCTAATAAAATTATTCACAGGTTTAAAAAAATTATAAAAGAAAATATATATAGATATAAATATATACCTGTAATTTGGGACAACACTCCAAAATGTACAGGAGGAGGTTTGTAGAATTTTAAACTCTCTTAAATTGTTGTGTGATTATCATAAACCAGTAACTACTCAGAGGCAATACTGAAATTGTATACATTTATTATAAGTACAGCGTTAGATATAAGATACAAAATAAAATAACATTTAGCTAGTCTGAATATGACAGCTACAGTTGCAAAAAATATATGCTCGTGTGTGATTGTGTATGTGGGAAAGAGTGAGAAAGTGAGAGTGCCCTCTAGATAGTAAAGCATTTATACCCATTAAAATATCTCTCTACAAATATGGTCAAGACTAGAGGAGTTGCACACCCTTGTCCAAATTCTTACTGTGATTTGTCTCCCTTCTGTCTTCCTCAGGTTTTTGAGTGACGGCACCAAATGCTTACATACTGACCCTTTCAATACTTTGTGGTATGATGATTACAGAATAATACACATAATATTTAACAAGGTGCAATGTAACATCAAGCGTTATATTGCAAAGAAAAAAAGAGTACACTTTTTAAATTTACTAATCAAGAATATATTAAATAATTTCCAGCATTACACCATATCTGCCTCACTCCCTCGTTCTTAAAAATGTGACCTAATGTCTCCTTCATTGGAAGCCACATTTAGAGGAACCAGCCTTTTCTGAGAACAAATACAGGCAATCACTAGTACAGGCAATTCCTAAATGTGACCTTTGCTATTTCTCCAGGCATGAACATTTTGTTGGGTAAATGTGAAGCAGTTACCGAAAACCTGCACTCTGCATTTCAGAAGACAGTGGAACTTTATAGGCAGGTAAGGGTTCCTTCTATATCACCTGAAGAACTCTTTTGTCTGCCTTGTCAACCTCATATGTAGCTTGTAATAGAAGCCCCATTGTTATGTAACAGATGAGAGAGGATACCCAGATGTTTATTTTTTTAATATAAATTCAACCCGAACAAATCTGTGCAAAAAGTAGAAAACCACAGTAATCTTTGCACTAAGGAGATGAGGTAAATTTGTTTATTTCTTTCTGTTGTGTATATACTAGATGGCCAGTTTCAATTCATTAGAACAGATTGAGGCCACTCAGTCGAATCAATTAAATAAGTTTTACCATTTGAAAACTGATCTGGTTGAGTGGCCTCAATCTCTTTTCTACTGGTTAACATTGCAGCATTTAGTTGGGTGCTTGGAAGCCTCCTTCTGGATAGTTCATTTATCCATTGTTGTTCTAGGATACTTTTAAAGACAGTTTGAATGCTGAGCTATACTATGTTCCTTTAGAACAGTGGTTCTCAACCTTTTTATTGCTGTGACCCTTTAGTACAATTTCCCATGATTTGGTGACCCCCATTCCTTAATTGATATTGGACGACCCCATTCAAACCCTATATTTCTGATGGTCTTAGGTGACCCCTGGCAAGTAGTCATTCGACCCCCAATGGGGTCCCGACCCACAGGTTGAGAACCACTGCTTTAGAACATCCTCAACCAGCAACTACCCTACTTTCTGATTATCGTCTGTTAATTCCAGCAGAAGTCTCACCTGTAATCCACAAAGTGTTGGTCGCTCTGCTGTGGTTCTGTTAAGACAGTGACATATTGTCTTTCTTTCTTGCTTGGCTTCAGTTTCTATCTATTATCATGTGTATTTCCACCTAAATATCGCTATTTACCACTCTCTAATATTTATTTCTTAAAGGTTGATACATACGCTGGCTCTCATGAAGAGAAACAACAGATGAAATCTCTGATTTCTGTAGCCTTGAAACATATTCAAAGTGAGATTGATTTGTTGGAAATAGATCAGAATAAATCCCCAACAAATACCACAAAGACTTTGACAAGTGAAAAAAGAACCCATAACCCTACTCTTGACTTGCTGGAACATTATTCAGAGATGATGTTGCGACTGGTGAAGGAGAAGGCTGCCAGCAAATAAAATACTTTATAATATGTATATAATAATAAAGTGAAGCTTATTTCAGCTGTACAGCCTTTGATGAATGCTATTTTGAGAAGACTTATGGCCATGAAGATGTTAAGAGCTTTTTTTTTTTTTTTTCTTATGTACAAGTTGAATGCTGTATATTTGCACTACATTACTACATATAAATGGTTGATGCACCATGTTGCAACAGTGGGTTCTGATAATCCATGTATAAATAATGTACAGAAGTCTTCTAATACTTTCATGCACTTTTCACTTTAACATAAATTGTTTGTTAATGCCATGTTATTGAATTGCTCATTAATATCTACTATAGCAGATTTTTTGCATATATGTATTTAAACTAAGTTGTGTTTGCTAAAGATGCTTTGTATTCGGAGGGTAGAGGAAACTAACTGATGCATGTATAATTATGGGTGCATAAATACTGTGCATTTCATTTATATTGATTTTACCCATCTTTTAAAAAGACCAGGTGGGATCTGATAGTAGTGCTCTAAGCAGTAGAATGCAGGCACTTCCTAACCTTTATATTTTAATATAGACTGTTATTTATGTGTGCTGCATTGCAAAACAGGTTAAGTGTGTTGTTAGTGGGTTTCGTGTTCTCCTTTATTTGTAAAATGTTTGTAACAGCTTTACTTACAAGAAGGTTACTGAGTAACCTTCTGATGTCAATGCACCACTTATAGTATTAAAAATTACAGAAAGTTCCATTCTCTGGATTAGTCACTTGTGTATTGTAAGAAGATGAGTGAATTTGTTCTTTGACAATTCCATTATAAGGTGAGCACTTATTCTTACAATACACAATTATATTAAGAGATGTCTGTAATTGTGGAATTTCAGCAAAAGCACTTAATAACTTAACAAGAGAATGGCAAGTTTAGAGGTGTGTCTTACAGAATATTTGTTACATTGTATATTTTTGTCTATTACAAATCAGTCCATCCAATGTTAAAAAATAAACTACCAATATAAAGAAGCAATATTTGTAAAGTTATTTTTATTTGAATTATCCACAAAACACATAAAGCACTTCAACTTTCAAATACAGAAAAACATTTTAAGTTATGGTTTAGTGGAGATACCACACTGAACCAGGAAATACTGCGTTCCATTTTAGGGTAGGTTGTTTTGGTAATGCATTGGGTACTGTTGTGTCATTTGTTTTGGTAATTAAAACAATATAAGGATTCTATAGTTTCTGGTCTCCGACAGATCTTTGTAAAAGCCGCTGATCTGACAGTGGGAGCAATGATTGACTGATAGTTTTACCATTTGAGGGATTCTGTTAGGTTGATATCCTTATTACAGCATTTATATAACGAACCGGTTAGTGAGTTATTAGTTTAAATATATCCCATAATATAGTCATTTTATTGAGGAGCCAACTAACAAACTGCAGGGTCTGGCAATAGACTGCACTGTAAAAAAAATTTTCATACCTTTTTCAATAACACTGAGCACTGTCTAACCTATGGATCTAGCATCCAGTAGAAACTGTATGTGTATGTAAACGTGTTGGCGAGCAGTCTAAATAATTAGGTTTACTAAACTAGTGAGTCTTTTAAATGCTAATTTTAGAGGGAGTGCTACAAAATGTTTGTCTAACAAATCTACTCTGTACTCTTCTAAATATTAATGAATCAGACAACTTGATGTCTGTTAATGCATTAATGTGTACATCCACACATAAAACACACATCCCAATATCAATTAATAATTAAAAGACACTGAAACAGTGGTAGCTGTTGATTTCAACTAAGCATTCTACAGGGAGCCTGCATGTAGACTCATGAGGTTAATTACTGATAACAAGCTAGAAAATAAAATCTACTCCCTAAAAATATTCACATTTTGTATATAGATGACAGAAAGCTGCCAGACGTCTTGATATTTCTTACAAAAATATATAATTTTTTTTGTCAATTCAGGAACTAAAATACCTTTGTTTTAAATGTAAGCTTTATATTTTTTTTTAGATGTCATTTTATTAGTTTTGGATACAGTATATTGCAGATGGTGATAACCACCTCCTGGTTTCCATTGGATCGCTGTATTGTTCTCTAGGGATTGTATTCAGATTATAAAGCCCCTGTTTTGTGCTTAGTACAGAACCACACAGTGAGATTATATATGAGCAGGTAAGTGAGAACAGTGTAAAATGGAATGCTAGTTTCCGAACAAATAGTTCTGACATTGTTTCCACTTTATCATGTATGTGTTATATTTATTAGACAACAATAAACTGAACTGTATACCTGGACTTTACTAGGTTTCATAAATATTTTAATAATGAATGGGCTTTTGGGCAGGATGGACAATGATTTTAATGGAGTTCAGGTTATGTATTGCTGTATCTTTGGAACTAAAGAGTACTATGATGTGCCTAAATGCCTTCTATTTTACTGTACTGGTAGATTACATTTATGTGGTGCTTTTTATTTCCTGATTTTAATTTCAGAACTCTCTGTGAAGAAAAACAGGTCTGAATAATAAGCAGGGGCTGAAAAAGGACATTCATTTGTTATTATACAATGGAATATAACAGTACAAATGTTCATTTTAACAAATATCCAGCCACAGTAGGAGATGAAGAAATGTACACGAAATGACAAGAATACACAAAAATGTCAAATGGAGTTACACCACAGATTATGCAATAAAAACACATACTTAAAAACTTTCTCCTGGTGTATTGATATCACCAATATCGATATTTGTTAAACCCTTTCTGACTTCTTTTTTTTTTCCTTGAAAAGTCTTCTCCTGGTTGAGGGTGACAAATCTATGGAGATGATGCACTAAATTTTTCTAAGTCCCCATCTGAAAAATTGGCAATATTGATTGAAAAGGAGCTCCATTAACATCAATTTAAAGTGTAGCAGTAATAAAGCCTCGATATTTATTAATACCGATACATTTTATTCTTCAAAAAAACGCAGATAACTCTGCTAAAACGGCGATACGGATTGTGTTGTGAAAAACTTTAGTAAAGACCCCCCTTAGACTTTTAACGCAATCATTTTTTTGTTTAAAATACTTTATAAAAAGATGCTCGCAAAAACAAATATAGCGTCCAGCTTTATAGATGCGCTCTTGAAACTGTTTCTTGTACTTCTATAAAATATCTAGGAGCAATGTAAAATAGGATAATTGACTGTAATACCCCTGCGCAAAAATCAACTGCCTCACTGGTTGTCTAATACAGGCTATGCTATAACAGTTTACAATTAACTTGGAAAAACCACACAATTATTTTTGGAAACATTTCACCAAGTAAGGGAAACAGAACCTTGAAATATGTAGAGGAAAAAAATATAAAGATAATTTTATGTACACTGAACAGTATTATATAATGTACACTGGCACAGTTATAAAACAGAAAATACTTTTAAGCCATGTTAAACAGTAAACACTGTTTAAAAACACAGGGTCTGGTTCCCCCCCGAGTTCCCCTTTTTTACTCATAAAGAACTCCTTATATATATCTGTAGCATACAAGATGTGTGGGAAATCATATTCTGGCAACAGCTGCAATACTTCTCACAAAGAGAATTAAGCTTATTTTAGAATTATTTATAAAGATTTTAAAAAGAATACACAAGTCATTCTCGTTTCTTTTGTGTGTCTTTGGATATACCCAAATGGCAGCGTTTGGTGTTAAAATAGTGAATCTTATTATGCTTTATTTAATAAATATAATTTAATATATTTTTTTATATATTATTGTGCTTTAATTTATTTGTTCACTTTCATGCCCTGGAAGTTGCATATAAATTTAATAAAATTCAAGTTACAGGAAAAAAAATAATTATATGGGTTCTCTTTCTCCCGTACAAAAGAGTTGAGTAGTTTAAAATTACTATTGCAAAAATGCCCAACAGTGATCGGCAAGCTTGGTGGAGGAGGGAGTCAATTCGCTCCCTCCTCCACCACCGACGAAACACTGTGGAGCCAGGGAAGGAGTGCAAGCAAATGATCCCATGACCTGCCGACGTCCAATCAGAAGGAGCTTCGGCGGTCATGGGCGGGGCGCCACGAGCTGCTGCGCAGCAGCTGAAGAGCCGCACATTGCCGACCCCTGAGCTAGACTTTGTGTGCTAAAAGTATAATTAATATGAGTGTTTGCTAACAGTTATTCCCAGACTGTAGTCAATTAACCATGATAATGCTAGGGTTTTTTGCTTTCATGAGAAAAACTTCAATCTACGAAAAATACAAGAGGTCCGGCACGTCCTGGCTTAATAAAAGGCTTTATTATCAAAAGGCCACAAGAGCACAGAAAGTCTTATGCGTTTCGCGCTTGCAATTAGCGCTTAATCATAGGAAAAATAAAAATTTCAATCTAGCCAAGTACTTTTTTTTTATACAGCAAGAGAAGCAATTCCCCATTATTTGGAATCCATGATTGCCCACTACAGTGTCCCTTTTATGCTTGATTTTCAAAATGAAGAAAAACTGAAAAAATGTTTAAATATTGAATAGAATGATTCAAATGTACACTAACCTGAGATGATCTTGTTGTTTGGCTGAGGACTGCATTCACTGGAATATAGAGCTGGTGAAATCAAAAACAATTTTTGTCAGTCTTTGGTATATTTTTTGTCTTTATATACCCTTAATATTATATAAATATATTAATATTAAATATAATACTATGGGTATATACAGACAAAAGTTTAAACCAGAATATATATTATAAATAAACATTTTCTCTTTCAGATTCTCCAATTCGAACATGTATATTATTTCTACAAACCAGTCTATGATTAACTATTTCATTATAAGGGGGATTTCAGACATCCCTGAACTGCAGTTTCTGATGTTTCTTCTGATTCTTTTACTTTATCTTCTCATTCTTGGAGGGAACTTGACCATTCTTCTTCTTGTCTGCCTGGATTCTCAGTTAAAAACACCAATGTACTTCTTCCTTTGCAACTTATCTGTCCTGGATATATCCTCTACGACAGTCACTCTCCATAAAGTCCTGCTTAGCTACATGTCAGGAGATAAAACGGTTTCATTCATGGCCTGCATAACCCAAGTATACATTTTTGCATCATTCACCAGCCAAGAACTATTAATACTGACAGCCATGAGTTATGACCGATATGTAGCCATCTGTAAACCATTATATTACCACATGATTATGAGCCATAAAGTTTGTTTTCTCTTGGCAATTTTCTGTTGGCTTTTGGGATTTTTACAAGTCTTGCCTCCCATTTACATATTATCAGGTTTCTCTTGTTATTTATCCAATGAATTGAATCACTTTTTCTGTGATATGGCGCCCCTTATAAAACTTACTTGCAGTGACACCACTGTTTTGTTGATTCTGAATCTTACAGAAGGGTTGATTGTTTGCACTCTTACCCCATTTATTCTAACATTTATCCCCTATGCTTTTATCATTGCAACCATAATAAAAATCCAAACCAGAACAGGGAGGCGCAAAGCATTTTACACATGTTCCTCACATCTGACAGTTGTTATTGTTCTCTATATAATCCTTAGCTGTCAATACTTTGTTCCAAGCTCCTCTAGCTTAGATTTCAACAAACATTTTTCTCTTTTTAATACAGTGGCTGTCCCTATGCTTAACCCACTGATCTATAGCTTAAAAAATAAAGATGTGAAATCAGCTCTTAAGCGCAGACTTAGACTATGGATGGCGAATACATAATTATAAATGTGTCTTTAAAAGAGAACTTTCAGTAAATATTAAATTCATCAAGTTGTTGTGACAGTGGTAATTCTACTTGTAATTGAATGCGTTATACATTATTTTTATATATTGTGGTCTTTTAAAATTGTGCATTATAGAACTAACTAATCTTGCTGCCAGTCCTAGACAGAAATATGAGTCACTGGTTAGAAAACAGCTGAGTTCTTTGGTCAGTGGCTCACATTTTCTCTTTGACACTGAGGGGGTCATTCCGGTAGCTCCGAATTTTTTGTCTCGAATTCACTTATAGCGAACTCCCATTATAAAGTCGCGACGGCGACAATTTTTTTGTCGCCGTCGCAAT
>JAKJJM010093207.1:0-10488 GCA_021901965.1 Pipa carvalhoi
CTACAGGGGACCACAGGATGAGTAAGCGACTTGATCTGGGACATCACTATGGAGCAAAGGAGGTAACAAGTTTATTGTTCTGAACACACAGTATACACACAGGCGTCCTTAAAAAAACATTTCCCTAATTTTCATGTGTAGCCTGAGCAAGCCCCACGGTCCACAATATCCCCAGAGGGAGGCCACCGTGAGTTTAAGCAATTGCTCTGAGGGAAAACGGAGTTCCTTCGCGGGCCCGGCCTCTGCTCGCTACATATATATTACTGTATTTCTGTGGATACACAGATTATTGTAAACCTCATATGTTGTAATATCCTGTATACAGGGCCGTTCCTAGGGGAGGGCAGGCAACCGAGCAGAGGGGGGCGCCGAGCGGGGGGGGGTGGGTTGCTATCGCTACCAACCGCTAGAAACCCCCCCCACTCGATTGCCTGCTAGCACCCCCCCTCCCCCCCATCGCACAAATTTTGCCGGGCGGGGGGGGGCGCAAGTTTAAAGCTCGCCGTAGTGCCATTTAGGCTAGGAACAGCCCTGCCTCTATATATATATATATATATATATATATATATATATTTAGATGAACTAAAGTAAATTTTGAATTTTTTAATAAGTCCCTGGTGTGCTGTCTGCCATTTTGGGAAGCTGTTTACTTATGAGGCATGATCTATAGGGCTGTACCAACAATTACATATTTTATATATATATGAGACAGACACAATAATTAGGTCAGATTCAAGGTCATTATGTCCTTGTGTGTAGTGTCTCACTTGTCTGTAAAGTCAATTATGAGCATATTTCTATATCATAAAATGACTATACTATAATTGCAGCATGTTGTTCCTAATAGAGCACTGAGTAGGACTGTACCCAGTGCTTTTTTTGTGAAAAAATATTTGCCAGTACGCATTCCATATTTGCCGGTACGCATTTCATATTTGCCGATATGCATTTCTGATTAATTACTCAGTATTCAATACTGCAGTCTATGTAAGTCTTCAGATTTTCCGGTACGCCGTACCGTCGAGTACTGGTGCAAAAAAAGCACTGACTGTACCATGCCAGCAGGTAAATGACAATTCTCAAGCACTTTCAGTCTTGATTGCATTGCAGAAGATGGGTCCACAATATCTACATCACAATAAATAAAAGGACCATGTGTTTGTTTATACACTGTATATGTTTCAAAACACTCTGAGAACACAACCATTTGTTTCCATGCTATATGTTGTTTTTTTTTTTTTTAAATTGATGTAAAGAATTATTGGAGGTTACTGAAAGGGAAAATTAAATTTAATCCACCACATAAATTACAGCTATTGTAGTTTCCTAGGATTTTTTAACAAGAGGATTGTTCTAAAAGGCTTAAATTTATTAGCTATTGCTATCTTCTTTATTGCCTTACCACAGTGTTGCAATAAATAAAAGAAAGTGAAATGAATTTTTCAATGGCACACAGGGTGCACATTTCAAAGACGAAAAGTCTGCTCTCAGATAGTTGGCATTAAATCCATTCTGTTGGCGTGACAGAGGCTAAAGGAGTAAACTGTGTTTTCTGCATTTGTAAACCCCCACCTCCCCCTCCACCTTCACACACACACACACACACATCTTTTTTTCCCCGTCCCCTCAAGGGCATGTTTTTTCCCTAAGATCATCAAGGGATTTCAAAAGCAATAAAGTGTGGAATCATTGTTCAACTTGAACAGTATTAAAACTTAGGTTTTAATTTTAGTGAAGTAATAAGATTTGGATGTTTCTCAGATTACAACACTGTAAGGCATTTAGCAATTGCATTTTAAAGAATTATCATTACGATTCTTTTTTTTTTTTTTTTAATGCAGCCAAAATCTATCTATGCTTTAATTAATAGTTTCAAAAATAGGGTTTTGTTGTTGTGGACATGGTGTGTGTGTTTGTTTTCATTTGCAGGAGTTTGTACAGGAGATAGATTGTACATGCAAAGTCTTCATTCTCATATGTTATTGATGCATGCATGTTCTTCAGTAATCTCAATAAATCATCTGTATATGGAGCTACATTAGGCAAAATGAGTGAAACAGTAACAAAGTATGTGAATTATGTCAATGGCAAACCTAGTTTTTCTTCTGTTTCTTTTTTGGATTCTGTTTTTGTTCCTTGAGCAATTTGTGATTCTTTTGTGTTTAAGCTACTGCTAGTACAGACGTCCATAATTACATACAAATTTTAAAATATCTGGACGCTTATATCCATGTCGAACAATTATTACATTGATTGGTATCCTCTCAAGTACTATTAGAATTAGTAGCACAAAGCTGGTTTGAAGACTGGTCAAAAAAATATAGAAATGTAAACCTACAGTTTTGAAGATGCAAATTTCATGCTCTTTCTAAAAAATGTTAGTTATTTCAATAAATTTACATTGTTAATGTTTGCAAAAAAGGGCTGGAAAAATGTGCCTCAAATATGACCAGATACCATGGTTTATAGTAGTTGTGTCAACTACCAAATTTATTATGTAGACTGCAGTCCTGTACAGATACTAATGCTATCGCAACTGAATGTCATGATGAGTTCTGACGAGTATCAAAATCAGCTTTATAGAATCCAACAAAATTAAACCCTTTTTCATCTGCACACATATAAATCTACACTAACAACACTTTAAAACACAGTGTAGGTAGTGAACAACTACCAAAGAATCCAATAGTGGAAACTGTCTGTGTAGTCCACAAGGCAATGTAGTTCTGGCAAATAACTTGAACAAGTTCCATTTCTTGAAAAATAAATGTTAAAAATCCTTAAATGAAAGGGAAAGTATCTTAAAGTTTTCAGGTACTTTCATTGCTAATGAAATGGTAAAAATATAGGATCGAATTTAGGGTTGTAAAAAGGAGGGATAATTAAGGAATAACTGTATATATTTTCAGGTGCCAAATGTTATATTTTTTTTTTAAATAGTAGAGCATATTTATCAAGATAAGAAGTGGATGGAAATTGTCACATAAAAAATGCCATTGTTATACAATGTTACCACAAAAATGTTCATTTCCATGAAAAAACATTTTTTTTTGTGAAAATGATGAAATTTACAAAGAAAGAAAGCAAAATGAGTGAAAATGATTAAAATTACAAAATTATTATTAATACGCCTTGATAAATATTGATAAAGGCTCACAGTATTATACAATTGCATTAGTTCATTTGCATAATTTTTATCAGTCAATTCTTCATCTGTTACCATCCACTTGACAGTAAGCATGCTATAATTACAGCAGGAGATCTGTGGTGATTAATTTATTCAGACTGCTGGTAAACTGAGAAAAATATATGCACGGATCAGAAAGGGGAACCTTTTACATGAAACAGGTAAAGATTAATTGCTGGTTCATGCTTTCCAGGACCATGTAATCCATCTGTTTTATTTATTTGCTTTATTTTATATTAGCACTTATTTCTAATAACTTCTTGCTGGTTTCACTGTTACTTTGAACACCTTCCACAGTAATTAAGAAACATTGTTCTTAGCATAAATCTACCTTGTTACCATAAGTTGTCAGTGTTTTGACTATCATTCCTATACAATTTTTAATCAGACCATAGGGTATTTAAAGGTAGCCATCATGCTAGCACTACTCAAGACTTCCTTGCTGGCCCTAGGCCCATGAAACCTTGTCCCATCCCAATTTTTTATCTATTAAAGGAGCGGGCACTGTTGCTTCCTCTGTCCCAGCTCTCCTATGCTGTGCTCCCCTCTGCCAACTGTCACTTCCTGTGAACAGCATCATTCACAGGAAGTGACAGGCTAGGGGAGTGATGAAGGAGATAGTACTGTAACGCTATTAGCACTACAGCAGAGGAAAGCCGGGGCTGGGGAAGGGAGGGGAGAACCTAGCAGGACAGTGCCCCCCTCAGAGCAGCATAGACAGCTGCCCTAGACCCTGTCCTGCTTAAACTGAACACCTTGATTTTAACCAGGGTAAATTCTCACTGTTAGAAAAAGGATCCACTAACCTACTTAGTATGCTTTAGTCCCTCCAAAGGCATAGGTATGCCTTAACTCCTTTAGTGGGTCCGGTATAATCTCCGTGACCTGTGACAGTAGGGGACACTTGGTCCCAGTCGTAGCAGGTAATCGTCCTAATAGGGGAATTCATTCCTGTGACCTAGTAGTAAATATTAGGAAGAGGGATGGCTAAACAATAACAGTACACAGTCAAAATAAGGTAAGGTACTTCATTCTTGTTTGAGAAACCTATTTTTTTTTCTATTTATAGAATTCAAAGGCACACAATGTATTTTTCTTTCTCACCTTTAATCAAACCTTGGGTAAATTTTAGAATTTGTTGACTGCATCTTTCAACATATTCTGTAGTATAGATGGTTACCAAAATAAATTCTTATATAAGTCATTGGCTGATTAAAACTTTTAAAAGTTTATGGTGTTTAAAGTAGACCATTGTGTCTACAAAGTTAACAGATGTTTAATACTAATATTTATTATAATTGTCTGTGTTATTATGTCTTAATTTCTATTTGGGATTGACCATGCACCTCATCTATCTACATATCTACCAGTTCTTTCCATTACAAAAAACAAACCCCCTTTATCCACTTGCTATATTAATATAGTAATATTATTTATATTGTACCACAAGTTGCCTGTAAGCAAAGCATGTCTCAGACCATCTATGAGGTTCTGTTCCACATTGCAATTTTTCTTTATCAAATCATTTCTTTAATTCTTCATAAATCATATTTTCAAACATATTATAGCTGTCATTATTAACATCTGGTACAATTGTACTACTCTTTTTTCAATAATCGCCTGACATTCCCCACAGAGTAGGGCTTATCAATAAAACACATTTTCAGTTTGATGTAATGCACAATTGAAGAAAAACTCAAATAGTTGGTTGTTAGAAACAGCAAGGTTTCCTAGTTACTTCTCAGCTACAGAGATCCCCCATTCAGAGGAAATGTCATTCAATATTTTACGCTTTCCATTACTAACATAGACAGTATGCCAGAGCTGATTGAAACTCAGTTTCCCAGGTAATCTACACACATGCCACTATTTCAGTAACCACACAGAATTCTTACAAAGCACTGTCCTTACTGTGGAGTGTTTTCTACATCCCCAAAAGGCCAAAATATCTTCTCATTCATTGGACACAACTTGGAACTAACTACCAAACTTGATTACAATAAAAAGATTCTTGCTCATTAACTTTAAAAAAAATCAACCTGGAAACGAATGTAAGCATTTTTGTCAAGATCTGTTGGATCCAAAATATAGTATAGTCATGCCCTCT
This sequence comes from Pipa carvalhoi, assembly GCA_021901965.1. Lineage (NCBI taxonomy): Eukaryota > Metazoa > Chordata > Amphibia > Anura > Pipidae > Pipa > Pipa carvalhoi. Next base: position 5,295 of record JAKJJM010093207.1, read on the forward strand.
CCAATGCTACTCATCCAGGACTTGACTATTGAAGTAGAAACAAATTATATCAAAATAACCTTCAACAAAAATGAAAGTAACAGACCAGCCATACATCTGAATACAGCTTTTGTAAATCCCATAGTCACACATTATTAACCAGATATTTGCTCAATTTAAGGACCTGTAATTCTCCAAACCTTCCAAATCTCTTAAATTTTGTACTCCACATAGATTCTTGCTGTTTCTTCTGGACTCTGCATTGCTGGACTGGACAATAGACTTGCATTAGGCAGTTTCCAATAAAATAGTATTTGACCCTGCAGTGACATTGGATCAAAGACCTTTGGACTATGTCACACCAAGCAAGAAGATGATGGCTTTTGATTGACTACATCAATAGTGAAGGCCAATTGGACTACATCATGAATTAAAGTGTATTGATAGTATTGCAGAAAACATGGACCCATCCAGGAATACTTCATAAGTTAGTAAAGAAGACAACAGAAGAGTAAATGTAATATATTATCTTTTACATTTATAGGTTAGGGAATATTTTTAAAAAATCCCATAAGTATTGTGGGTGAGTGTCAGACCTAAGATCCCTCAATTCACATGCAAGTAGTGGGAGTGGAATCTTAGGTTATGGGGCAATTTAGATTTATTTTAGGGCACATACCCCAAGTTAAATTAGGGGGTGGGCCTTTAGGTATTAACACCCCACTATCACAAAAGGATTGGGGAGAAGGGAGGGGTCATTCACTGTCAATGTGTCCTGGTCAGCCACAACAAAACAACTAATGACATGCAATTACATAGTTAAAGTTAAAGTGTTACAAAATCACCTAAAGGCAAAGTAACACAGATGTCTTAAAGGCAAAGGGTGGTATTTAAGAAAGTCGGAAAGATCACTATAGGTCTTTCCCACTTTCTTGCGGTCCCGATTTCCACATTATGGAAATCGATATTTTTCAATTTCCATAATCTGGAAATCGGATATTTGTACCGAAAAAAATCTGTAGCCATTATAATTTATGGCTACGGATCGGTACAAATACCCGATTTCCATATTATAGAAATCGAGAAGCACCGATTTCCATAATGTGGAAATCGGGACTGCCCAAATTAAGCCCGAAAACACTCGTGTCGAGTCTTTTTGGGCTTAATAAATACCGCCCAAAGTGTCTTAATTTCATGTAAACAATTCTAGTGTTGCAAAACATAGATACATGCAATAACCCAATTAAATGCAAAAAGATTCAAAAAGATTCTTTAAGGCAAAAGGTCTCAATTCTATGTGAAGAAAAACAAACCAGTACCAACTAAAATAACCTGCAATCACCACAATAAAGGCAAATATTTTTTTCTTATACACTCCTGTGTATTTGGAGGTTTGGTCTTTCACTATTTTGATTTCATTTTGCTTATCCTTGGTAAGACACTATTGCTTCTTTTTATATGCTTTTTTACCGAACTATTTTTTGTTGTCATTTTTAAAGAGCTACACTTTATGAAGACCATTTGGTTTTTTAATGAATTTCTTATGGGTGACGTATTAATTTGTGCCACCTTTTAACCTATGTTTTTGAATATGTTACTTCCCTTTTACAATAAAGGAAAATCATCAAAAATTGAGTTACAATTTTTTTTTAAAGGCAAAAATGTCCTGTTTTTTGTGTAAAAAAATAGTCAAAAATCTCTATTGGGAGATTTTACTTTATTTTTTGCACATCAAGATACTGTGCATGCACTCTTTTACAGGGCCTAGGCAATTTCTAAATTTTCAACTATATCTGGTCATATTCCTGATGTGGTTAGGTAATTATTCACTTGTTTAAGGTTCTTTAATATCCTCAGCTGTTAAGTCAAATTGTTCAGGAAGGTGCTGTAAGCCATTAAATTGCCTATGCACAGTGAGATCTGCAAGGCTAAAGTAATCTTCATTTTTCTGAAAGGAGGATGTCATCTCATGTTATGTTTTTATTTTTACTACTTATAGCAAATGTGCAAGCCTTCAGATAGCTTTAAATGTTTAAAAACTTACAATTGGCCCAGGCTCTGTAGAAATAAAGAAAATGTAACATCCAAATGACACTAAACACTGAGCAAAGGACATAAAAATCAAGAGACAAAGGAAAACCAAAACAATGCTGTAGCAGAAAAGAAGTGTAAGGTATAGCCCAGCGTCCACTGAGTTTATAAAAAATATTCTCTCTTCTTTTGACTCTAACCCTAATTTACCAAAGCTGGAATGTAATAGGCCCTTGCTGTAGATATGTGGCACAGAGCATTCTTTCTAAGCTTGTTGTCTACATTCCCCAATCCATTCCTATGTATAATTAACCTAATTTAATTCCAGCTATATAAATAGCTTTGCTAGCTTTGGGAAAGGTTGGCTCTGTTGGAGACTGGTGATTTCCTACCAGAATCACCTTTACTACCCCATGAGGGTTCTCTATGTCTTTTAGTGGATATAAGTAAATCATAATCTGTTAAAAGATTAAAGCTCACTGCACTATGGTCTGCAACTTTTGGCTTATTTTTCATTGCTTGTCTCTGTAGCCCTACCTAAATTGAATCTACTTTTTTATCTGCGTAACAAAACTATGAGTAATCTATACCTACACCACAATCATTAGGCTGTAGAATTATTACAGTGGATTAGGGCAGGCTAATCCATTAGTACAAATACAGTAGTCAGTTTAAAGCCCCTAGATTTTAAAGGCCCCCCAATAGCTGATTTTTTTTTTTATTTATTTACTTGACAATATGTGTACAACAGTGCCTGAAGCCCTCTTTTTATTATAGTATGATAATTTGTGAAAGCAGTGCAATTTAATTGAATTGATGCCCCAAAATGTTGCCTTTGCCTTAGGCACTGCATTTTCTACAGCAGTGGTCTCAAACATGTGGCCCTTATCACTGACATCCATAGCCTGGGACACTGGAGATTCTGAGACATGCTTGGGACAGCAGCGATAAGTTTGAGGGAGAAGTATACCCACCAGTGGCATAGGATGAGCCTCTGCAAAACCCACAATGGAGGGCATGTTTCCTTGATGAGTTTGAGAGCAGAGTTCCAGAGCTAACCCTGCTGAGCAAGCTCAAAGGCATAGTTTTATAACAACAACCATTTAAGGCCTTTGGTTTTATAATATATCCAATAATATATCCAATAAACCTTTATCTATGATCATTGTCTACCTTGATCTCATTCATTCTCAATCTTATTTGAGTCACTGAATGAAGATAATTCAAAGGATCGTTTTTTACTGGGGATGTTTTTTCTCTTGCATTTCTGATTGTACTATTGCATTTATTCAGCTTGTTCTTTTTAAATGTTTACTGAATGACATTAATTGTATTGCACATGAAAATGTTATGGTCCCATGTAGAATAGGGCAAAACATATCTGGATGTGTGCCTTTTAGGTCAGATCATCCTACTTGTAAAAGATACGTGTATAGTACTCCATTTTCAACTTTTAATTCTTCTTAGTTAAACATCATTTTGTAGCAGAGTGAGGTACTAATACAGCAGGGCAAACTTTGTCATTGAACATTTTGTGAGTGTATTAACATTGCAACATTCCTTCAACAATGAGTTAAGAAACTGAAGATAAGACAGTAAATATACATGCAGTCCTATGGAGAAAGTACAGTTCACCAAGTATTTATTACCCTCTCTGCAAAGATATGTTTACTTATTTTACCTTTCAGTCTTCATACCCCCAATTCCTTTGATTGATTCAAATTCACTGTCTTTTCATATCTCACATCTCTTTTAATCTGAACATGTTAAGGCTTAGAAACCTTTCCTGATTAGTTATTAAAACAATAAGCTATTTTGGTTTTTACTCTCTGGTGGGCAAATAAACTCTAAGGTTCTTATTGTATTAAAGTCTTTCTGCAGAGTGGGTTAGACTAGTAAAGAAAAACATAATCTTTAAGAAATTAAAGTTGTGAAAAAGATTAATAGAGCACAGAAGATCCTAAAAGCGTACAGTTGAAGAGTAGGGATGGTCGAGAACTAAATACGGTAGCTCGGATTCGGAAAGAAATCCGAACTTTGTGAAGTTCGGTTCGGCGTTCGTGCCGAACCCGAGCCCGAACGCGGAACCCTATTAAAGTCAATGGGAGCGGAAGTTTGGGTTAGTTTTTCTACCCAGACAAGTGAGGAGAAGCTGGAATTAGCATCCATATCCCCCCGATCCCCCCCAGTATCAGCCCCCCACCCAGCGTTATTTAAATCATTAACCGCAAGTTAAGCGATTAATGATTTAAATGCCCAATTATTTCCATAGTGCTAATGCAATATTACCGCTATGGAAATAATTACTATAAATAATGTAAACCCCATCTAGCAGGGGTCCCTGGGACCCACTCACCTCCCCCGATCCCCCCTAGTATCAGCCCCATCAAGCGCTATTTAAATCATTAACCGGCAAGTAAGTGGTTAATGATTTAAATGCCCAATTATTTCCATAGCGCTATTGCAATATTAGCGCTATGGAAATAATTTGTTTTATTTTGTTTAAATTAAATGAATTTTAGCTAGTAGGGGTCCCTGGGACCCCCTATCCCCCACCCTGCAACAGCGCTATGTGCAGGGCGGGGGATCGCTAAAGCAGGGAAGCGGCTATGAAGCCGCTTCCCTGCACCCTCCTCCCTGCCCCTCCAAGTGCCTATGGGGTGGGGGGGGATTTAAATAAAAATAAGGGGTCCCTTGGACCCCCTATCCCCCACCCTGCAACAGCGCTAGGCAGGGCGGGGGATCGCTACAGGGAGGGAGGTCCCAGGGACCCCTTATTTTTATTGAAATCCCCCCCACCCCATAGGGACACAGGGGTAGGGGGGAGGCCGCAGGCAAGCGGCTCCTATGGAGCCGCTTCCTGCATAGAGATCCCTCACCCTGAACATAGCGCTGGTGCAGGGTGGGGGGATAGAGGTCCCATGGCCCCCTTATTTTAATTTTTATAACCCCCCTACCCCATAGCGACATGGAGGGGCAGGGGGGAGGGTGCAGGAAAGTGGCTCCCAGGGAGCCGCTTCCTGCACATAGCGATCCCCTTACTTAGCACTATGCTAAGTGAGAGTGATACTAGGGGGAGTTGTGGGGGTCCCAGGGACCCCTACTAGCTAAAATTTGTTTAATTTAAACGAAATAAAACAAATTATTTCCATAGCGCTAATATTGCATTAGCGCTATGGAAATA
>JAKJJM010093333.1:0-14188 GCA_021901965.1 Pipa carvalhoi
AGCGGTGGAAATGTAAGACATTCCCCGAAAGTAAGACATAGTCTTACTTTCTGGGGTGAAAAGAAAGTAAGACGCTGTCTTACTTTCGGGGAAACACGGTATTAATTTCCATGTGTCCTAGTGACTGCAGAGTACCAGCAGCAGGGACATTGGCTGCAAGCAGTGATTGTCATGCCTGGGTTATTAATGACTCGAACCTTTGAATTGGGTGGGAAAAGAAGCCATTTGCCCACTCTACAGTAGATAGGAATGCCAAAATAATGCAATTTTTATTAGTATGTGTTTAGTAGCAATTCCAATGCAGTCAGATATAATATGGAAATATCAGCAGTAGACTGGTTTGTTATGAATTGGTAGTTCTATTAGAAGGGGACTTTGAGGGAATTTCTGAGAAAACAGTGGATTTGGTATGTAATAGGGTTTGATGATTGTAAAGTATTGGCAGAAAAAAGTAAAAGGTAAGAGTAATTGATATCTATTAAATAATATATATATATATATATATACATACACACACACACAATATAAATAAAATTATACATACATACATACAATAGACACAACTTTACTAATGCAATATTGTTGCGGTCGCGGATTTTCTATGGGTATGTTGTCACAGTCTTGGATATTTTTTACTATGGGCACATTGTCGCAATCGCGAATTTGCTATGGGAATCTGCTGTTTAGTCAATAAGGAGTAGAGAATTAGGGCGTAGCCACCCAAAGTTACGAGAATTCACTTCGACAAGCAAAAATTATGGTAACCTTTATGGCATGGTGGGGGCTGTAAGACCATTGCCTATGGTGTTCAGTGAGTTCCTGAGGTTAGGGGTTTTGGCTACCAGTAGAAGTTGTCTGTTGACAGTTGTCAGTTGGTAAGTAAGGTGGAGTGAAGCTAAATTCTTGGGAGTGTCAAAAAAAAAAAAGTCAGAAAAGCGTGCCCCACTGGCAGTCTATATTGGGCCTGAAAGTTCATGCGAGGTGTCCATATTACCTTACTGTATGAACAGTAAACATCTCTACCACTGTTTAAAAATTTCTGCCAGGACTGTCGCGACGGCTGAATTTGGCTGATGTTTGCAGATCCAATTATTTGGACCATTGTAAGAAGGATCATATCACTTAGTGGGGCCAGTTTATGCTGTCTGCCAATGATGGAGACTCTGTCACCACAACACCTTTTTGTATCTAACAATAATATGCCACTATGCCTATGTTGGAGAAATCATTCTGTAAACCCACTTTAAGAGGCCTGTTAATTTTTTTTGTATATTTCAAGCTGCAACATGGGAAAAAATATAAGTATTTTTAAATTTACTCGTGTTTAACAGTTTCCTTCTTTTTTTCAGGAACACATTACACAATGACAAATGGAGGTTCAGTCAACAGCGCAACTCACCTACTGGATTTCTTGGACGAGCCAATCCCAGGGGTTGGGACCTATGATGATTTTCATACCATTGACTGGGTGCGAGAAAAATGCAAAGACAGAGAGCGCCACAGGCGGGTAAGGGTTTCTGTTGCTAGTACATTTTTGGTTACAATAAGTGTTAAAATAAATAAATGAATATACACATCTACTAATTAAGTTTTAATAATGTGTAGAGTTGTGTAAACCTTGAATTCAGCTTTCGCTTCCTGCAGCTTTGGTAGCTGCTCTTGAAAATTGTGCAACAGTTTCCTATGTAAAGTGGGTCATAGTTCAACAGTGGCGTTAATTCCACCACTGACTGATTTATTTCTTATGCCGCGTAATCATTTAAATACACAGAAAACAATTTTGAACCGAATCCCATTACAGGTAGAACACATTTTGGTGTAGTTGGCTAAGGCTTTTTAGAACAGAGTGAAACGGTCTTCAACATTCATCGTGTTAATAAAATCTGGGGTGTGAAAAGTAAAGCAGGCAATTATGGTAACATCAGGGTGTATTGAAAATATGCTGAGAATGAACAATGTGAGAGATGTGATGTTTAACTATAGCTTCATGGTGACATTTAACTATGGTATTCAGCCTTGGCCTAATCACTTTTTATAATAATCTTTTCACATAAACTACAATGTAAAAAAACAGGAATCCCTAATAACTTTCTTTGCTTTGAAATACTTTATACTTTTTCAGGGTTCCAATAAATTGATTTACAGGTTTAGACATAATTAACATTGCGGACCACTATTACTGCTCCAAATGACTGATTTGTATGTGTGTATAATATTATTTATAAAGCGCCACAAATTTACGCAGCGTTGTACAATTTAACAACACAAATACAATACAGACATGGGGAAAAGTGCAATAAACAATACAAGTAAAGTATCACAAGAATAGTTCACTTTAAGTGCTAGGTTGTGGATGACACAAGAGGTTGGAGGTCCCTGCCCTGTAGAGCTTACAGTCTAAATGGATTTATAATTATTATTCATATATTCTAACAAAGCCCCATTTTCAGGATGTTTTACTTCAATGTCAAATTCTCTTTTCTCTTGTCCTTAAAATCATATTTACAAAAAACTTTTGTGATTGTATTAGCACAGCTGAAACTCATTACATTACTTTAATAGGCCATGTAAAGTAAACAGGTAAATTTGCTTGGGATGAAAGTTATTTAGCACACTAGAATTTCTAAGGTTCAAAAATGGGTTTAATAATGATCAAACTAAAAAAATTTAGGCCAAAGAGCCAAACATGTCCACTAATCTCTTGAGAAAAGGGGAAAATTGGATCTAACTAGAAAGGCTCAGATACACAACTGCACAAGAGGGCATGTACATTGTAGTCTGCTGTCTGAGAAACAGTCATCTTACATGTACTGGGCTGGTGGCTTCCTCAAAATGTTCATTATAAAAAATACAATGTCATCTGCAACAGTAAGAAGACAGCTGTGGGACGCTTGTTATTATATTTGATACTGATGGTGAGTGAGTAGGAAATAGCATTATGAAGCCTACATTTGAAGTACTGTGTAACATACAGTAAATGAAAGCAGATTACATGTTTGAGCATTAGAATTAACCAGAGCATATAGTACTTCCAAGATATGCACAAACTAGTTGGTAAACCAGAAAGGCGGTCCAATACGGTCTTGTCAGACTGGCTGACCCATTCTCCATATCTCATATGCTTCACTGTGATGTGCAGGGCCAGTTGTAGGCAAGCTGGGGCCGCAACATTGCCTCCTCAACCCACAAATGCTCCCTGACGTAAAGGGGGGGCCCCAGCAGCGCTAGATCCCAAGGGGGCCCTCGGTAGCGCTTGAACAGAGGAGTGCTACCGCATACGTAGTTAAAAGCCGATCATCAGCACAGGAGGAGAGCCAGTAGGTATGTAAGCATGCAGCTGCAGCCATGTAAGAGGAAAAGCACACACAAAGAAATACAAATCAGGAATCGTAAAATAACTTACAAGTAAATTGCATGAATCACTGCTATTTTAAATAAAGGATTTTCTCTTATTTTCTGGTGTTGGCTGATCCTTCAAATTGGGGTCCTTCTGTGGGGTCCTCACAGTGGTTTAAACATTCAGTAATACATAGTTTGTGCTGGGTCAGTACAGTGCAGTACCAGTGCGGTTTTCAAGAGGCACTAATAAAAGAACTCAAATTTATTGAATTAGCAGTGATATTTAGAAGAGCTCTTCTGTTTGTTTGAATTGTGTTGAAATGCCATGTCTTCTCTTACCAGATAAACAGCAAGAAAAAAGAGTCTGCGTGGGAGTTAACAAAAAGTCTTTATGACGCCTGGTCAGGATGGCTGGTAGTGACATTAACTGGTTTAGCATCAGGTAAAATACTCCTAATCTATCTATATAATATCCATCTATTGTGTTTATATATGTACACACGCACACACCACACCACACCATCACAACCTATTGAGTAAATTCATGGTGATGTGCTCAGGTATACTACTGGAAGAAAGCTAAGCAGCGGAAATACGTACAAACCAAATAAATGTATTCAGGGGAATTCATCAACAGGTGCTATCATTTACAGAGGCCTAGTAACCCATCAGCTCACTTTCAGAATTCTAGTTCCCCTGTACCAGTGGATACTAACAGCTGATTGGTTGCTGTTGGTTATTATACCTCCGTAAACAATTGAACCTGTTGATGAGTCCCCTGTATATAATGAGAATCGGTGAGTTTCATACCTCTCTGTGTATTTTTGATATTTTTTTTTTGATGTTGGATTGCGTTTATATAGCGCTGATATATTACGTATTATTTAGGCTGTAGTAGATTAACACTTCAGCATTAAAAATGACATGACAAAGAAAGAGGCATATGGAACAAACTTTGTTCTGTGATCACAGGTGCCCTTGCAGGCTTAATAGATATTGCTGCAGACTGGATGGCGGATTTAAAGGAAGGAATTTGTATGACTGCTTTTTGGTTTAACCATGAACAGTGCTGCTGGAACTCAGAAACTGCAACATTTGAAGAGCGAGACAAATGCCCTCAGTGGCAAACATGGGCGGATTTAATCATTGGCCAAGCTGAAGTAAGTCGTCTTTTTTTGTTGATTTTCCATAGCAATAAAATGTTCACTCTTTTTTAAAAATATAAAAACATTTTTTTCTGTCATTTCTGTGAGTTGTCACTGTGTATAGAATCCAAGAGAGCAGTTGCATAAAATATTTATAGTGCATGTTATATAGTGAGGGGACAAGCAAGTGAAAGGCAAGCTATATGAAGACTGGAACTAATAATTCTGTGTATTGAAATGCAAATACTTGTTTGTTTTGCTAATTTATAGAAAGAAAATGGGCATAGCAAATTTATAACTAAATTACTTAATTCATTATGTTTCTAGGGACCTGGATCCTACATAATGAACTACATAATGTACATATTCTGGGCACTAAGTTTTGCCTTTCTGGCTGTTTCTCTTGTGAAAGTGTTTGCTCCATATGCTTGTGGGTCAGGAATTCCAGAGGTGAGTTTTACATTATTAAGTGAAATTGGTAGTTACTGCTTTAAAGGACATGCTTATGTAGCTTATTAAAAATAATATTCACTGCATATATTAATTAATGCCCTTTTAATTTAAAGAACTGTATTTTAAATGGCAGTCATTACATAATGTTCCTATAATTCACGTAATTATTTACGTAGGTTTAATAGTATTTTATTTTTGTCACATAAGTATAATTATTATTATATAGTGAATAAAAAAACAAGTACAGAAGTAAAGAGTCTTGGCTATACCAGGCTTGATGTTATACTGTAGACAGTCTAGATGGCCCAGAGTGAACATGTGCATCTCATGCAGATACTGATTTTTTATTTTTTTTTGCCATTGTCTTCACTTAGTCATTTGGTTTTGTTCACTCTTAAAGCAATGGTGGACTATACTTTTCCTACCATTTGTGAAAAAATGCCTGAAAAACATCTATTAACCTTGGTCCATTGATTTTAATTGGCGACTGCAACAAAACCCATGGCAAAGTTTCTTTGTGCAATATACTGCACAAAAAGTTACCAAGGGCCTTTTTCATGGTAAACTGCACCTACAAAAACGTCACTATACATTTTTCGTCTTGGTCTTCCATTGAAATCCAATGGCCTGTGGTTTGCAGTTTTTTTGTGTTTTTTACCCAGCATTTTACTGTAAGTGGTAAAGCATCTAGTGTGCCATTGCCTCTTGTTGTAGGAATTCTGTTTCACAGCTTATCTCCCATTGTTTTTGCTTCACTGTATTTGCAGGATAAGAAATAAAGTATATCAAATGTCAGTCTGCAGCTTCCAGTAAAACAATACATAGTATTGTAAGATTTATTATGCAGAGTTCTACAATGCTCCTTATTGTTTGGCTAAACCAGTTTGTAGGCGTAAATCGGCTAGTTGTTAGTATAATGCATCTCATATGAATTCTTTCTATTTTCAGTGTTTAGTATTCTGTTAAAAGGATGCTTGTAATTTCTATAACTGATTTACAGACAGTTTTAGAAATTTCAGAAGCATTTGATTATTATAACTGGAAAACAGGAGTGGTCAGTTCTATGGTATAAGTTTATCCTGGGTATTCTGCTTGTCAGTCTTCCAGCAATTATAAATAAAATCATGTATACTGTGGAATGACCACCTTTATTGGCTACTTTCGACTAGAAAGTAATGTCCATGAAGAACTAAGCATAGATTTGTCAAAAGTCTGGTCAACTCGTTAAAAATAAAGACCTTTGTGCAAGAAAGTTTACTATTGAAACCATTTGCTATGCTCGGAAAGATTTCCCTGTTAAATTTTTTACATCTTGTTTGTGTTTTTAGGTTTTCAGATGAAGTGCTGGGAGACATGATTGAGCTCTGGGTTGTGTTGTTTTAAGCATAATACAGTGAATATTTACCTTTTGTATTATTTGAACTTGCCTTCTAGCTTTCTTCTGTCACTTGATTTTTGGGCTTTTGGTGGTTTCTGATCTGCCTTACTTTTTCTCTCACAAGAGGACAACATTTAGGAGAAGGCATGAACAATAAACTATAAAATGCAGTAATGGCTGGTTGCCGGGTAGTGGATACACAATACTCAATATTGTTTATAAGTTTTCAAAATGCCACCACCAAAGCAATTCATCCAAATATCTGTTTTGGTTTGTTGGTGCATGTTTTACATGTTTTACTTCTTTAATACATATTTATGTATGTTGAATGATTTTCATACATTGGTTATATATATTTATTTACCTTTTTTGTGTGTGTGTTTCCTTAACAAAATAGTAACTCAAAATATACCTTCATTTTCTGAAATGCAAATTCAGGTTTCAGACAAAGGGTCAGTATAGAGAAAGCTGACCTGGGGTTACTGCTTTCTTGTACTTTTGTAGCTACAAAAAGATGAAATACCATCTTGTACCAAAATGCTTTCCATTACTAAACAACTTTGCTCGTGTGTTTGATACACTTCCTACAATATATAAATTCATAAAACAACCTTCTACATCAGTCCTACAGTAACTGTTGCAACATCACATTCTCAGTTCCAGTTATGAAAAGGAAATGGTGTTACTGGACAATGAGACTGCTGTCTCTGTAATACATGACATAACTTAGAGATATGAGAGTCTCAGTTTGCCCTACCTGACTATACCCGATTCACATGCCTGCAGTTCTCTAGCTATCTATGATGCACAATCTCCAATTCTAATAATCTTTGATAAAGTTCATTTTTTTTATTATCTCTGTAGGGAGTGTTGTCAAGAAAGTATTCTTCTACCATAACTCGTGCTAATGACTGTAGATTGCTTTATATGCAACCTAGGGAAAAGGAGCTGAATTCTGCCCCAGCCCAATGAAATCAGATCATGATACTGCAGTATTTGTCACAAGATGTGAGGAGATCAATAAGAAAGTGTTATTGGGTTGGTACCAACTCCCCCCAAAAAATAAGCTTATATATACCCAGCAGCTTCTCATTCATATTGCAGGGCTGCAAAGATGTCTAATTATTTTCCCTGTTTGGGAGAGTATTTGAATTAATTAAAACCAAATTACAACTAAATCCCCCCACCCAGTAATAATATTACCCTTACATATCCCTTCAACCATAGCAGGGCAAATCAGGAGCAACAGCTGCTCAAACAATCATATCTAGATTGTGTAAAAGAGCCATACACAACAATAAAGGGATTTAAAGAATTTTATCTCTATAAATTATGTATTAGAGATGCACTTATCTCAATTTCATGGTATGTTTGAATGTTACAGCACAAATAAGGAACTCTAGGTTATAAAAGACTGTGCTTCATAATACACCGGTCATACCTTTTAAACATGGGTCTAACATTGGTGTTCAGTGAACTATAATATCTAATTTATATTTTCATGAAAATTACATTATATAGAACTGTACTGTAATATATTGCAGACTGCTGTCACTTCTCCTTTCTACTATTGCTAATAAACACTGTATACTTTGAAGTTACTGCTCTCAACATAGACAGTGTTCATCTGTTTATGCTGCAGTGTACTATCTACTTCAGTAAAGGAACATTAAGTTGCCAGCTATTAGACAGTAAATGTCTTGGACAATAAGCATCTTTGAATATAACCCTTAATGTTACATAAGGAAGACAATGTGCATTTTTGTGTTACTGCTGTAACAGACATGTTGTGGAAATGAATTGCTACAATAAAAGATACCATGTATTTATTTTGTAGATCAAAACCATTTTAAGTGGATTCATTATCAGAGGATACCTGGGAAAGTGGACGTTACTGATCAAAACAGTCACACTGGTTCTTGCTGTAGCTTCAGGCCTAAGCTTAGGGAAAGAAGGTCCCTTGGTTCATGTTGCATGTTGCTGTGGAAATATATTCTCCTACCTATTCCCTAAATACAGCACTAATGAGGCAAAGAAAAGGGAGGTAAGGACACCACTACTGCACTTATTTTTATAAAGACATTTAGTGGTTTATGTTACATATGGTGCAGGCATGTGCTTTTGTAATGATTCTGTAGTTTGCCTTGTTTTATGTGTTTTTGTGCATATCTTTTTGATTAACGTTTGTTACTGTTTTCCCTTTCCTTTGCAGGTTCTGTCAGCAGCATCAGCAGCAGGTGTTTCTGTTGCATTTGGAGCTCCCATAGGTGGTGTTCTTTTTAGCCTGGAGGAGGTAGGAAAGCAAATCTCTTAATTCCTCCCCCCCCCTTCTTTCCTGTGATCATTTTGACAATTCTTTCTTAATGAAGGATGCACAGGATTTAAGGATGCACATATACAAAAATGGGGCTGTCCCACAGAATCCAGGAAACCTAGGAGGCAAATGAATAGGTTGGGTATGGTATGCTTTAATATCCATGGGGAGTGCCCAAAGTGCCCATAAAGCAATAACCATGATCACTACCTGAGGATCTCCTATAAATTCATAGCACTACTGCACTGCTCCTTCCTTAATCGCTGATCCAGAACATACTCTGTATCTGGAGCTAACATATATGAACATGTATTTGCACTAGCCTGAATAGCTTTGAGTAGGTGTTTGGCCCATGACTAAGGAATGCTGGATCCATGGAAATCATACTGGTGGCCACTCACATTGTTGCCACAGGGCTATGGCTTACATTTATGTCCTCTCTTTCTTGTGTAGAAAGATTAATTCATCAATTAGCTTTTAGTTTGTCCCAATAACATTCAACCATTATTTGCTTTGAGACGTAAATAGGATTCTGCACACAGGTTGGAACAGTTGGATTAATGTTAAAGCTAGTATCTGGACCTGGGTTTCTCAACCTTGGTCAAGTTGCAGCCATATCCCCTGTGACCGGTGTAATTCTTCTGCCCTTGCATATTAATTGGCAACATTGTGGAGTTTATACATGCAAAGCTGTGTATTCATCTATTTACTTCTTATTTCAGGTGAGTTACTACTTCCCTTTGAAGACATTATGGAGGTCCTTCTTTGCAGCCTTGGTAGCAGCATTTGTTCTGAGATCAATTAACCCATTTGGAAACAGCCGCCTTGTCCTTTTTTATGTTGAATACCATACACCCTGGTATTTGTTTGAACTTTTTCCCTTCATACTTTTGGGTGTGTTTGGAGGCCTGTGGGGAGCATTTTTTATTCGTGCAAACATTGCCTGGTGTCGGCGGCGTAAGACAACCAAATTTGGCAAATATCCTGTATTGGAAGTTATCCTTGTGGCAGCCATCACAGCAGTAATTGCTTTTCCAAATCCATACACTAGATTCAACACTAGCCAGCTGATTAAAGAGTTGTTTACAGACTGTGGCCCTCTGGAATCCTCTTCTTTATGTGACTATAAAAATGACATGAATGGCAGCAAAATTGTGGATGATTTACCTGATCGCCCTGCCGGCAATGGAGTGTACTCTGCTATGTGGCAGCTGTGCTTGGCTCTTGTATTTAAGATTATTATGACAGTCTTCACCTTTGGCATTAAGGTGATGTATTTGCTTTAAAATGAATTTGCCATTTGCTATATATGTGGGGGTTTGAGGATACTGCGATTAATGTCTGAATTATTTAGCTATAATATGCACAGGTGTATGAATTCTGTTTGTTCATTTAGTGTTTTGTGGTTTTTTTTCTTATTGCTGCTTGCAGCCATCTTTTATAAACTGGAAATATTTTGGGGAACTTCATGAATATGTATTCTCTAAAGTGCTATAGAAAAAATGGACAGAGAGAAGGTTTGCTTACTGAAAAGATAAGATGGCTGCAACCCTAGAAAGGGGGAAAAGGTGGTAATTTGTTAAATTCCACTGAAAATTGTTATCTCCTGTTAATACATATGCCCCTTTGTGTTTTAAAGATTAATAATGGTTTATACAATTTAAGGCTAAGCTCTAGTGATTCTGTCAAATTGATAAAGCTGAAAACTGACAATAGGTATAACTGAAATCTGTGGGATTCTCCAGAAAAACAGCTACAATTGTAAGAGCAAGACATTTAGTAAGGAGTTTAGTCTGAATCTATAACTACCACTAAGAATGATAATTGGGGTGCTGAAAGAAATTTTCTGGATTCAGCATTTTTAAATTTAATTGGAGTGGTTTTGTATTACTCCCAGTGCTGGATTTACATCTTGGCACCTTATTCTACACCCATTAACTGACCACAGTTCTTTGTACACATAATCATAGACTTAGAATAATTCAGTTCACTGTGTAACTATCAGACTCACAATTTTCAAAACAAGGAATAAAGGCAGAAATGAAATTAATATATTATATTATGAAATATACCTGGCACTAGCTGGAAAGTGATAACTTTCATGGGGAATGGAGTAGCTATTCAGGAGTATGAAGGTAGTTTCATAGAGATCGCTACAGCTATGAAGCTGCACTCTGGCTCCCCCTCCTAACCTGCATCGGTGGTGTAGAGCAGTGTCAATGTCATCACGCCTCCATCAGCCATGCACATTGATGATTTCGCCGCTCAGAGTTCACATGAACCACCGATGCTGGTTAGGTTGGGGAGCCAAAACTGTCTGCCCCTGACTAGAAGAGAGGCATCTTCCCATATGAACCACCTATAGGCACAAGCCCCTCGTAAATGGGAAAACTGTAATTTACATATTATATGTAATTAAAATAATTTACTAAGATTAATATTTTCAGATGGTAAAAACTAACAACTATAATAATTTCTGTTTAGGTACCATCAGGCCTGTTTATCCCAAGCATGGCAATTGGTGCCATAGCAGGCAGAATTGTGGGAATTGTAGTGGAACAACTGGCTTATTATCATCATGACTGGTTCATATTTAAGGAGTGGTGTGAAGTTGGAGCAGACTGCATCACTCCTGGATTGTATGCTATGGTTGGTGCTGCTGCATGTCTTGGTAAGTAAAAAAAGAGATAATATAATTTATTAGCACTAATCTCCAATGTGCACTGGCCAGTGACCCATTGTTTTACTATTGCAACTCTGTGATCTGTGAAGATTAAAAATGTTTTTTAAAGGAAAAACTCTATATTGAATAAGGCTGATGCCATACTAGCATTCTTTTTTTATGGCCTTATTAATTATTATGGTATCGACATGTGACTACACAATAGTGAGTACCGTAGCAACTAATTGGGCAGCTAAAAGGAGTAGCAAAAAGCTCATCATTACAAAATTTGTAAATCTTTGCATTTTTCCACCAACAGTGCTTGAACATAAGTCTTCAAAGATTACAGACTTCATAAAATCTTCCACCTGAGGAACATCCTTGCATAGAAGCATTTCAATAACCTTTTGTAACCTCTGTAGACCAGTGTGCATGTGCTTTTAATATTTGCGGACTAAAAAACTAATATAAGGTTGTATGTTCTGGTGTTTGTATAGATTTCCTTCCACAGTCCAAAAGCATAGAAACTAAAACTTGCCTTAGTCTGTGTGTGTGTGCATATAACTCCACTGCTGCATGGATTGGTTGTAGAAGCTATTACTGCTTGTCGCAAATAATTAACCATGCCTTAAAGGAGCACACATTTCCCCTATGACATGTTCTTTTAACTACCCTAAAACCAGTATATGTGAAACATCATAGAGAAAAAGTTTATTTTGAAATGTCTAATCTTCTATAGTATTAGTGGTAAGAGTAAATTGCAAACCCGAGACCATTTACATTTTGCATGGAATTAATTCTTACTGATTGCTTTCTTTGTTCCCAGGTGTGTGTGTGTGTGATGATTTAGTTTCAACTATTTACTGTGTATTTTTCCCATTTTCTTCCCTAAACCATTTTTTATAGGTGGCGTGACCCGTATGACTGTCTCACTTGTAGTTATAGTATTTGAGCTAACTGGGGGCCTGGAATATATTGTTCCCCTTATGGCAGCAGTGATGACTAGTAAGTGGGTAGGTGATGCCTTTGGAAGAGAAGGCATCTATGAAGCACATATACGATTGAATGGATATCCATTTTTGGATGCGAAGGAAGAATTTACACATACAACTCTCGCTCGAGATGTCATGAGACCAAAAAGGAATGATCCTCCGTTGGCAGTCCTAACCCAGGATAACATGACAGTTGATGACATAGAAAGTTTAATCAATGACACTAGCTACAACGGCTTCCCTGTCATCATGTCCAAAGAGTCGCAGCGTCTTGTGGGATTTGCACTGAGAAGAGATCTGACATTAGCTATAGGTAAAAATGGGTCAAGCCATTTTCTCTTGTATTTACTTCACTTTGGTTTTTGAAGATACTGCAGTTCTATGAGATTGTTAAAATTGGTTATCTACCAGTTTTAGGTATTGCTTTTTTTTTTTTGTCATTGTCGAAAAGCATAATCTGTTGTATCGCTCTTCCTGCTGATTAAAATGTGGTTCTGTGTCACACAAGTATATCCAGGCACATCAAAACTACAGGGAAAGCTTTGAGCCTGGGAGTATGTAAAGTATGGACCTTCAGCTACTTGGTTCTAAGTGTTCTATTACATGGCAGATAATTAGCTCTACCTGCACCACATTTCCTAAAAAAACTGATTAATATTGTAGAGGACTACTGTAATTTAATTCTTTTCAGAGTCAAACATGAGTCCACCATCTCTGGGATATGTTCCCTTCAGAAGTCATTCAATTAAATATTGCTGTTTTCTCTGCAGCCTTTACTTATAACTGTTGATGCTGTTGTATATTGCTGCTTGAAATGATAAGTGACAAACTCATCATTTTCTTCCAGCTGCCATAAAAGGGAAATCATCAATAATTTAATATGTTAGATATATACTTCTATGCATCCTGGGTGTTTTTTAAACCCATTAGTCTAATCTAAGGATTTATCTGCCCCCTTCAGAGCAAGAAGTAGTAGAGGAGTCATTAGTATATGCAGGTTGTTTGCGAGTTATTTATGGGGAGCTGAATCGGAGCTGCGAGGGAGAGGGTAGAAGTAGTTTGTACTGCATTACTGATAGGAGAGAGACCCACTGTAAAGGCTTTTATCAAAATGTCATACACAATATCAGCCCATCACTTTTAGATCCTCAAATATATTCTTCAATATCATTTTTTGTGTTGAGTTACAAACAGGGCATGCCATTCATAATCTGAATATTCAGAAACCAGTAAGAACTGACAGTCTTAGTGAGGAATTATTAAGTTACAGCCCCCAGTTGCAATACACATTGTCGATACAATTAGTTGGATTTGTTTCTATATAAGATTAGGATTGGGAAGAGTTAAATTAAAGTCCAAATAAATGTAAATGCTGCTAATCATATTTTTGTACATTACAGAGCATTTTGTTCCTTTAACATTTTAATTAAATATGAAACATTATTAAATATTAAAAATTAAACATCAGAATTGACAGACCTCATGTTTTAATCTGCAGGGACTGCCTTACAAAGAAAGAAAAATCGATACAGCTACTCTAAGGGCGAAATTTAAGGGCCGCTTGTTACATTTAAGAGAAGAAAGGAGGCATTCGGAATTTCGAGTGTATTCAAAATTTCGAGTTAAAAACTCGAAATTTCAAATAAAAAACTCGAAATTCCTAAATCGAAAATGCCATTTTCGAAATATTTCAATCAAAAATGGGATTTTTGATTTCAATAAATTTCACCCCAAGACTATCAATTTAGGGCTGTTTTCTGAAATGTCTCTGCCTTTTACATGTTTGCTTATGTGACTTTCATTTTTCTGACACACTGGTTGAAGAGATAAATAATTGGTCGTCTTCTGGTTAGAGGAAAAGTTCCTAATTCATAACTGTTTCTCTATTCCTTTTTTTTTTTTTTT
>JAKJJM010093350.1:0-25490 GCA_021901965.1 Pipa carvalhoi
CGTGTTTCCCTGAAAATAAGACCTAGCTGCAGTAAAGTATGAGAAATATACTGTACTGGTACCGTGTTTCCCTGAAAATAAAATATCCCCCCAAAATAAGACCTACCATGCCTTTAAGAGCAAAAATTAATATAAGACCCTGTCTTATTTTCGGGGAAAACACGGTATGCTTAGATTGTACTTTTCCACAATTAGCAACAAATTACATCATTGTCCCAACAATATGGTACTTAGTGAATATGCAGAATTGACTTTCCTACAATATGTTAAATTGTTGCATAATGTAGCAAATTGACTTTTGGATGTAAATCCACTCTTTAATAAATACACCCCATACTGTTAAAGATGAAATGCAGTGTTTGAACCTATTGCCTGGACATACACTGACTTGCTTTACTTGATTTTTTCCGTTACATCCTTCTTTTTAATCATTGGATTGTGCCCTTTGTAAAACTAACTTGCACCATCTGTACTCTCCCATGGGGGTGTCTTTGTGACAGCCCCTTATCCCTATGAGATTTATCTGTAATTTCACACTAACTGGCTTTTAAGTACAATTTGCTACATGGAAACAGCACAATACAGCATCAGTTACTCACAGCATGCGGGTTTAACCCTTTGTACTATTGTGCATAAAATGTAAGGTGACTAGTTTTCAAATGACCCACACTTGCCCTTCATGTCTGTAATATGCATGTGCTCTAAGGAAGTAATGATGTGGTTAGTGAATAATTAAATCTTCAGCATAGTATATTGTAGTTTTGTTTTAACTATATTTGTATAAACATATTTTTTTTTTTGCATAGCTTTATTGGCTTTCGCTCAAATATATTCTCCTAGTAATCATTGTTCTTCATTCATATGTAACAATGGAGTACCTTGGTCATCTCTAAAGACATGCATGGTCAGTAAGTAACAAAGGCACAAAAACACTCCAACAGTGCAATTCGCTAATAAAAAAGTCTTACAGGCAACAAATACTTTTTAATCCAAAGATCCAGAAAGAAACATTTCAATAATCTAAGACAACTCTAGAATAAACAAAATTTGATATCAGAGTTCTGCATTCTAGGATATTTTTCAGTAAATGTAAAGACAGAGGGTTTTTTTTTTTTTCATTAAAGTCCAAAATTGACAGGTGTAGTGAATTTGCTTTGGTACATTTCAACAGGTGCAAATTTGCTTCTTATTCACAGTGTCATTTGCTATTGAATGCGTAGTACAGTGTTGTCAGTCACACAGTAGCAGACGCATAGTGATGGGAATTCACCCAAGCAAAGTGAAGTTATGTCAAATTCCCATGATTTCCACAGATGTGTTTAAAGGAAACAATATCATTTTTAAATGAATTTTTCTCAAATTAATGTTAAAATAATATTAACAAAAAGGGCTGATCGTAAGAAAGGACAAGGTCATCAGTCACATTTTGCTCAATACTATTGCCTCTGTGTTAAAGTCCATTAAAGTCCTCTAAATTACAGTGCTTTTTCATCCCTTTATTACTCATGTTGTCATTTGGTTGCTATATTTTCTGTGATTTTTGAATGAACAGTTGCCTTATGCTACAGCCGAGCCCTGCCATATACCCCCTAATTCGCCACTTTGATCTACCGGAATCAAATTGCCAAATTCAGAGCAGTATGCCTTGGTAAATTCACACTTAATAAGTAGCAGTCCTAACTTTGTGACTGTTTTAAGCTGTTGAATTGGTTGTGTATTCACAACATCACAGAAAATAATGGAGCTTGATAAGTGGAGAATAGACACGAGTTTGGACCATTAGATGGCTGTTCTGACTTTGATGAATAACCCCCAGAATGATGTGCTTTTCACTAGATACAAATCTGCTTTCCACAACAAAATTCTAGCATTGCTGAGAAGTTCAACCATCTTTGCATCCTACAGACAATGGGGCCCTGTTTACTAGGGATGTTCTGTACTGTGTTGTTGAAAATATTGGTAATTTATAAATAATAATAAAACAATACTCAGGGACGAACTGAAATCAAGGAATATTGGGAATTGTAGCTTTGCAACAGCTGGTGGGCTGTATTACTAATGAAGTGGTACTGTGTTATACTGCAGAGGTATTTCTACTATTGACTAAGTGGAAGAGTGTGTCAACGGAGCAAAAGTGACTAGGTGTACTGCTCCGAATTCACTTGTTTGACTTCACCATTTCAAAGTGGTGAATTGTGGGGTTGATGGCAGAGCTCCAGCATTGCGTAAGGTGAGTATTCATTCAAAAGTGACAATGGCAACTGCAACTAAATTCAAAAAGCGAGTAAACATAGGTCCCCAATCTGCACTCAGCAACACTGAATTCCATGTGTCCGGTCCTGCACGTAAAGTAAATATTCCACAAATAAGAAGATGAATTAGTGTTGAATTCAGAAATCTAGCATAGCTATGTTTATTTTGCCATATGACATGTTTCGGACTGGTTGCCCTTTATCAAGCTATGCTACATTTCTGAATTCAACACTGATTCATCTTCTTATTTGTGTACTACGACTAAATGACAACATAACCTAGGTACAAGGTGACATAGAAATAGAAAGAATATTCACAGAATACAATTAGTGGGACAGTGTGAGACTGACGTCACTGCCCTTCACTTGTCAAATTTGCTTCACTCTGCATGACTTCTCAGCCCACTTCTATCCAACTGTCTATGCCACACTATGCATGCAACAGTGATTGCAGCTGCCTGCCTGTTCAACAAGTGTATTTGCCACTTAGTCAACACCGAGAAGTGACTTTGTGTCTATTTCTACAGGTGAAATTCACCCTTTTGACAATAAGGCCCTAAAACAATAACTGCAGTTCTGAATATTTGGCAATAACTGATCACTTTGTATTGTGATTTAGAACTTTAGTGAAACTAGACTTCTGGGCATTGAGTAATAGGTCTAAATTTTTCAGTGATATGTAGGGTTTTGTTTAATAACATTTTACTGTATAGTACCAGTTTGTTACTTATTAGTTTTGATGTTAAATTGATTACATTTTATTGCCGTGTTCCAGTCTGTGATTTTTTTCTTAGCCAACTTTGATGTCAGGATGTTAAACTGAAGAAAAGACCTAAGTAGTGTGGAAAGCTTGCATTTACCATCTATTCAGTTACCAATAAAAAGTATCACCTATACTCGACTTGTCTGTACTTAGGAAGTTATTTGAAACTGAGGGCTGGTGAGCAGTGTGCAGTAAATGAATGGCAACTGGGTGGGCTACTGATTAATGTACAATGGAATTCATGCAATTTTCTATTGAGCAAAGCTTACTAAAGCTAATAGGCAGAAAGGAGGGGTGCTATATAGTGTGCAGTAATTGAGTCGCAACTGGGTGGACTTCTGATCATTGTAAATAATGGACAGCTTTTATTGGTTATTGGGCAATGTGCAATGTAACTGATGTGATATATGTGTAATATGCAGTGCTGACATTTTGCATATTGGGCAGTAATGTGCAATGAAAATAAAATCTGGGTGGGCTATTGGGCAATATAAAATTAAACTAATAGGCAAGTGAACATGCTACTGAGTAATGTAAAGTAATTCAGCTAACAATGAGGGCTGCTGAGTAAAATACTACTATGTAATGTACAGTGTAGCTGGGTGGGCAATTAAGAATGCCTGTAAGGTAAATAAAATATTTTCCTCATTCAAATTTATTAGTAGATGCTGGGCACTAGGGATTAGAAACTTTGGTGGTCACAGTGGCGTAGCGTGGGGGGGGCGGGGGCGCCATCGCTACCAACCTCCGCTAGCAACTCCTGCCCCCGCCCGTTCACTCACACGATGGTCCGCCAGCACCCCCCCCCAGCAACTATGTAGTGTAGCCAGGCACTAAGTAAGAACTTGTCCATTTCAAGTGTGATTGATCAATGCTGTGCAGTGTAACTGAGTTCTGGGCAATGAACAGTGTAAATGTAAAGTGTGCAGCTGTCATGATCTCTAGGAACACACAAGGGGGTACCACGGTAACTGGGTTGCCACTAGAGGCCCTATAGTGTACCCAGAGCTGTTACGCCTCTGGAAGCAGTAAGGCATACAAAACGTGAGGAAAACAGGTGTATGGTCATACACCTCTAGGAGGCACTAAGGTGTACTGTGAACAAGTGCTGGAACAAGGAGTGACTGGATTCCAGAACAAATGTGACTTGGAATAGGGTGGACTCTCTGTAGCATTGCGGGAATTGGTGCTGGTTAACACTGAGGTGTGGAGTCTAAGGAGGCGCTAGTCTTCACTCTGAACCCCCACAAGGGGGTATGGCCTTTGCGGCAGGGGACCTCCCAGGTTGCGGCCCTCAGGTTAACCTCCCACTGGTGGCAGTTGGATATGACTCGCTTGAATCACTGGTGGAGACTTGGATCAGCAGATATAGCAGGATCACTTGGAACAGTGTAGATAAGCTGTAACACACTGAACTGAAACACACAGCACCATTTGCAGCAGCGCAGGACTGTAAATCCTCTCCTGGGATACACTGTGCTTCTGCGCCACTCATGTTACTGCCAGAGCTCAGTGGTGCCTGTAAGCTCTGGGCTCCTTGGTAGCCCACCGCTTCCAGGTTCTGAACCAATCCCTGGTCCAGACTTGCAGTGCTCTAGTAAGGAGCCCAAGGCTTACCAGCACCACTGAGCGTCAGCAGTACCATGAGCGACGTTATGCTTCTGCAAAAACATTGCTATGCTCTTTGAAATGCTGGTCAGTTTTTCTGAGATAAAAATTACAGCCTCTCTTTCCAGCTACTGCATGCATTCTTTGCACAGTGTGAAGTAGACCTGTGCTTTATGGAAAATTCAGTTCGATGTTGTGAACACAACAGCAAATTCCATTGCAATTGGGTGCACAGTACCTGGTAAAAAGAGCTGAAAATAGAGGGAGAGAATAGCAGGATTGTTTACTTAGAGCTTAAAGTAATGCATCATTTTAAAAATATATACATATAATACATTTAGACATATATGTTTTTTAATATGCTTTACATTAACATATCTCCAATATACCATAATAAACCTATTATTCCCTATGGAGTTGGTCCTGTCATTTAACCACAGTTTAAAAAATTTTTACATTGAAAAAGGATAATGATATCAATCAGTAATGAAAGGGACCCTCACAGAAAAACACTACAAAATGTGCCCCTGTCAAGGGGAAACATTTTTAACGATTATTTATAAATCAGGGGTATCGAAAAGTACAGGGAAATAAAAATTGACAGCAAAACAGGGTGAAACAAATCAACATGGTTGGCATAGTCTTAGTAAATATGATCCTATGCATCACTATTACTTTATGTTTGTGAGGGAAAACAGTACCAATTGAAAGACCCAGGGATCCTCCTATATATACTCTCCTAGTTCACTTAATGCAGTAGCAAACATATGGCAATACTCTCTGGATATGTGCCTTAGAGACTATGACAGCAAAAATAACAACAAACAACATCAAAATGCCCTAGGTGACATAGCCTTTAACCGGTAACTAAAAGCAAATATATTCTTTGGTACGCAGTTTCCAAATCAAGTAAATAAATATATATATAATTATTGCAATACTTGGTGATACCTTTTTTATTGGACTAACAATCTATGGACTAGCACAACCGCTCTATCCTACTACATACTATATATATATTAAATATTAGGTTTGCATGAAATAATCACCTTAGCTACTTCCAGTAGAGTCTCCGATGCACTTGAAGTTCCAACTAGAATTCTACAAATAATCAACAAATCTACAAATAATCAGCAATTTGCAGGTGGCAACAGCTTTCTGAGATTGTAGATCTGTATGATGCTGATTGGTTTTCAAAACTATCAAGTGTCTAAATCAGATTGCTCACTTTAGATTCTAAGGGGGTCAGTCCGGAAACTCCGAATTTTCCATCCCGAATTCACTTATGGCGAACTCCCATTATAAAGTCGCGACCGCGCCAATTCTCCTATTATAAAATCACAACTGCGATAATTTTTTAGTAGCGGTCATGACTTTATAATGGGAGTTCTCTATCAGTGATTTCGGGACGGAAAATTCAAAGTTTCCGGAATGACCCCCTAACTGAGAAAAATGGTAAGGGAGTAGTAGTATCTGTAAGAAAATTACTATAATTAAAAACTGATAGAAAATCAGTAAATACAATAGAGTTTGAGAAAAATACCGATCCTGCATTTGTAGGTGACACAATGTTATGCAGTAAAATAAAGTCCATGTAGGAAGTTAGCAAGTTGCAAGATAAAATCGACATATTAGATAACTAGGCAACTACATGTCAAATAAAATCTAATGTAGCCAAATTTAAAGCTATACATCTGTGGGCTAAAAATTTGCTAGTGTCATACACCCTTGTTGGGAGAGGGGACTTCTAGCCTGAGCTTAAAACCTATTAATGACCTTACCACCTAGTAATGAACATACAATATAGAATATGCAATCATCTCCATATTATGGGATATGCATTAGTTGAGGGAGGGGTGAGAGGAGGCTGCATTGGTTTCATACACTTCAGTTCCAACATGGTAGTTAATTAATTCCACTGAACAAACTCCTGCATTTTTGTTTTTTAAAGGTGATCAGTAGGTTACTTTTGATCCTTTGTTGTAGTTTTTTGCTTGAATCATTTCATTGCATGTTACACGTCAATTGCACACCTATTCATCAGTTCTAGAAAATATTTTGCCAACAACAGTTTCATGGGCATTATATTTTTAAAGGAAAGGAGTAATCAACAAGCAAAAGAAATAGTATGGTTTCCATCTGGCATTAAGATATCAAAACAGCAATACAATAAGAATAGACCTCTTGGAATCTATTTAAAATTCTGGATGTTCTAGAATATCAGATTACAGTTTTCTTTTTTTTATTGTTTGTTGTTGTTGCTAATTCTTGATGCTTTACAAGATTTCAGAACTCCTGCAAATCCTCTATAATCCCTTATTCTGCTGTCTTTTTTTGCAGTGGAAAACAAAACCAGAGTAAATAGTGTTTACAAAAGGCATCAGTGAACTAATCAAGCATGGATGAATGTAGGGGGCAGAAGTCAAGTTGTCTTTTTCTCTCCCCACTAATGAATTTCCTTGTCATTACTGTTTATTTGACAAGGGACTGGCAGTGGCTCAAGATTGATTTATCAGTAATGGCACAATTTGCTTTAAATTCTCCTTCTTGTCATCAGCAGGCAACACACAGTGATATGCAGAAACATAGCATTTGACTAAACGTTTTATGTACTTTTGCTTTGTCTGTTGTAAAGCCTCAGATCCAATCTATTTTGAATGACAATAGCATTTGTTTGCCAGTTATGTTACTGTTTCAACATGTCTTCTTGCAGCCCTTCTACTAAATTAGTTTACAGAATCACCAAACATTTCAGAATTCACCATCTAAACCTGAACCATACAAATAAGTACTATGTAAAGCCTCAGCAGACGTAGTGCTTGGAGTTACTTCTGTCTGACTGCTATATTTAGTATAGTAATGAGCTTTTTCATATTAAGTTTTATTTTTACTGTTAGCATTGCTTTACTTTGATTTAAAAATGAGATAGCTAAATTTGTATTTCTAATATGTAAAAATAAAGTCTTAACCGCAGTTTAGGTAGATGGAATTGTAATACTTGTATTAAGTGGTTTGTATAACAGCAGCTATAGTGCCTCTGCTTAACATTTAAATCTGTTCATCTCTTTCTGTTCTAGGTATAGCATTTATAATACCGACACCGTCATGGGGACTGAGTGAGTTATTCATCGTGACGGATAATAGGCTTAAAAACGAACATTTTCTGAATCATTTCATGGTTAGGGGGAAGACAGTCAATTAAGTTTTGGTGTTTAGTAGGAAACCCTGCAAAGACCTGTCAACAATCCAGCAGGGAGGGATTTGCTCAGTGACCTACA
This sequence comes from Pipa carvalhoi, assembly GCA_021901965.1. NCBI lineage: Eukaryota > Metazoa > Chordata > Amphibia > Anura > Pipidae > Pipa > Pipa carvalhoi. The sequence goes on from JAKJJM010093350.1 coordinate 7,902, forward strand.
GGGCCTTGAGGTTCACAAGACGCAATGAATAGATCAACTTTTATGGGCTATCTCCAGACAAGACCAACCTGATTTCTTTTTTTCACTGAATAGGAGGTGTGGAGAAATTTACAGCTAAACAAATTTTTCTACTTTTGAAGGGCCTTGGAGGGGGTTGTGTTAGTTCTTTTGTGTATTTGTTTTTTTTCTAGTATATATCTATAAGTATAAAAACATGTGTGTGTATGTATGTATATATACCAAGAGTTATTTTTAGATGTTGTATCATTTAGCTCATGTGGACTCCTCACCAATATTATGTCTTGCATGCATGATGCATGTTTTACATATTAGCAGACGCCTAATTTATTTCTTACATGCCTTATACCATATTTATTTCTTATATTGCCTTATTCCCTGTCTATACCATATTTATTAAATGCCTGGTGGGAGCTCAGATTATTCACTTAGTAACATGATTTAAGGAGATGCTATGCCTCCATTATCCTCAGTGTTCAAAATGCATGTATATGGAAAATGAAGTTTGATATTAGCAAATTTTTAGACACAATTTAAAATGATCAATGCATGGTAATACTGGCCTGTTTTTATACTGTAATCTCATTTAGAAAGGTTTCCATTTTACAACCACTTTGCTGCTGTTGGATCAGCATTCTTGCATCTAACCTGGACTTTGCAACATGTCTAATTAATCTGCACCTAATAATCTATAGCTGACCTTATATTTTGAGGAGATGACCATACTGGCTACATTGTAGTTGAGCTGAAAAATAGTATTCATTGTCTTCATTTGGGATAAACCACACAGGATATTTAGGTTTGCCCTAAAGGCAATAATGAACCCGATTACAAATAGCTCTGTTACAAAGTTGCCAGGGTGGCCCTGGCCTGAAATTAAAGATTTAAAATGATTGCAGTATTCATAAGGCTACATACACTGAATATGATATATATTATGATAAAATAAGACTGTTGATTGCAGCGTCAGACTGGATTTATGGGGCCCACCAGGAGGCCTTGTCCCTGGATTGGCCATACGTCATACGTCATGTGACATGGCCAGCAACAAGGGAGATCACAGCTATGTCGGGCTGGCCTGCCAGGTGGTCCCCCTCAAGATGGGTCAGTCTGACCTTGGTTGTTTCTGTGTCAGACAAATATATTTTCATTTTAAAGAAGCACTACTTCTTTTAAATTAATATGCATAAAATACACATGCCGTGCTATCCATGTTTGTAACTGAATTTTGATATTATGATAGTGTTAACCTTACTACAACTATATTATATTTTCCTATAAATTCACATATTTAATGAAAATTGCAAAAAAAAAATTAATTTTATCTGAAATGAATCAAAATAATTTAAAAAAATATTTGAAATCAAATTTAATGAGTAGTTCCCACGGCAATATCTATCTATATCAGCGGTTCTCAACCTGTGGGTCGCGACCCCTTTGGGGGTTGCACGACCATCTCACAGGGGTCGCAGAACCGCTGCTCAGCCATCCCGCTCTGCAAGTCCCTTTTTATAGGGGTGGTTGCATGATGACGTTGTGGCCAAACGTCATCATGTGACGCGCGTATGTGATGACGTTTAGCCGCAACGTCATCACATGACCGGGCACACCCCCGCGATGACATCATCACAGAGGTCGCGGACCGAGAGAGGTTGAGAACCTCTGATCTATATATATGTTTGTGTGTAATGTATTTTCAGTTCCAGCAAAAAATGCTCACCCTATTACAATAATGGCATTATCCTAGCTATTTATGGTTAGGCATCAACAAATTTAAGCAGAGCTGCAGCCTGGTTCTCTATGCATGTCTTCACAAAACACTATGAGGCAGACATCCCACTGGCAAATCTGAGTAACAAAGACATTCTGCTAGTATTTACTTGAAAATATTTGTTTCACCTTTCAACCAACTTGGTAGGACTGCTACTGAAAGTTCCAAAAATGCCCACTGCCATTTTATGTAACAAAAATGCAGAGAATAATTTTGTTTTCCTTGGCTGAAATAAGACTGTCTGCATGACTTATATAAGGAATAAAGGGTTGAAAGTTGTATTTTATGACTTGTTTCTATTTGATGTTCTTCCCTTTGCTGGAGACATATTTGTTGGCACTAACATATATAGTTACATAGTGAGGTTAAAAATGACAAAGGTCCATCAAGTTTCAAGTTATTTTTTTTTTTTTAGTAAATAACTCTTAGTTTACCCTAGTTGGTCCAGAGAAAGGTGAAAACCCTTTGTTTGTAATAATTTTTTTTAACATGCGGGAAAAAATACCTCTTGACCCCTAGTAGCAATTAGACTGGATCAACATGCTGCTAAATATTCCTATTGATTGCTCTGCTGCAAGAAAAGTAATTTATAAATGAACAAATTAAAACCTGGAATGCAGTGTATCATGGGAATACACTGCCATATAGGCACACACACTACCTCATAATTACCTCTCTTAATTTCTTTAGTAGTGACTAGTCAGTTTATGTAGGAACATGGATTAGTAAGAACATTTGAATATAGGCCTAAACAGTATTTCTCCATAGTGACCTTCCACTGCTATGTTTTTCTGAGTAGATGATAAGAATACATCATTTGGTATGAATTTATTATTTTAGTTTGAAAAGGCGATGTAGACAGTTCCATGGGACAATTGCAAAATTTGGGTCTGGCTTCCCTCCTTTGACACATATACATCCAACTGTTAAGTCCGGCCACAATATTAACTCATATCATTCAGTCTCCCTCAGTCATGTTTGGGAGCAGAACCCACATTGCTGTATTTTTTATTTATTTTTTTCTTCTGTGGTAAAGGTTGTATCCTTTTCAACCACTTCAGTGTTTCAACTACTAGGTAGAAAATCAATACATTAATCGGTCTGGCATACTGTTATAAAAGGAGAGAACTACACTTAGGGACATATTTATTTGCCAGTAGTGAAATGAAATCAATTGTGTATATTCACTAAACAGCATATTTTTCTAAAAAGGAAGCGAATTGTAGCAAATTTTCACAAATTATTTCCTGATGTATTGCAGTAAAGTGATGTTATCTTCACATAAATTTATTTAAAAGAGACAATGACACCATAACTATATTTTTACCTTATTGACAATATACTGGCAATAGGTATGAATTCTTATTAAAAAAAAACTCACCATTTTGTCATAATGTAGACACCATTATTGTCACAGGAGAATAGCTGCCTAAGTTACAATAGTTTTTTTACATTAATTTCAATGGCAGACAATTCCTTACTCATGTTGGCATTTGGTTATCACATTTTTTAAAAGTGAAATGTTGCCATAATAACAACATTTATCGACGCTAAAAATGGGTCCCGGTCAAAAAATATTGATTGATACTTTTCGATCAGTTTTTTCGGATTGAAACTTTTCGATTGGTATTTTTCAATCTGTTACCAATGGGAAAGTGCCAATTATAAATTTCGCCAAATGAATACGTCAATTGTTGTTGCATTCCAAGAAACTGGGCACAAAGTGGTGCATACAGTTTTTTGGGATCATGTAAACCTTTATTCTGTTTCAAGTAGTTTATGTCATTTTATTGATGACACCTACACAGTGTCAGACTGTCCCACCAGAACAAAAGGAAAACACTCAGGGGGTCATTCCAGTAGCTGCGAATTTTCCATCCTGAATTCACTTATAGCGAACTCCCATTATAAAGTCACGACCGCAACTAAAAAATTGTTTTATAATGGGAGTTTGCTATAAGTGAATTCGGGACGGAAAATTCTGAGCTATCGGAATGACCCCCTCAGTGGGCCCAGACCTCAGAGGACCCTTCTAGAACTTCACCATCATGGCATATTTCTAAGGGTACTGTAAAGCAGGAAGAGACAAAAAAGAGATAGGATACACGGAAATCATAGAGACTGGAATGCAGAATTAATAACATAGTTCCAGAGGAAGGCAAAAAACCCATGAGGCAAAAGACAATTATCCTCATATTATGGGCGAAATTTATTAAAGGCGAAAATACCATTTTCGATTTTTCCCGATATGGATAAATTGAAAACAGCATTTTTGATTTCAAGATATCGATTTCCATGTGTGAATAGTAATTGTAATGAGCGGTGCTTGCATCTCGAAATTGAAAATATTTCCGTCGATAATTTGTTGATTTTGTGGAAATCGATAATTATCGACGAAAAGTTAGTGTTCGATATTGCAATAATAAATAATTAATAAATTTCGCCCTATGACTCCAAATATGGCAATCAGAATAATTCCCTGGATCAACCCAGCCCCCATTTATCTAGAACCCAATAACTTGTAATATTCCTACACTTAAGTGAAGCATTGAAATACCTTTTTTGACTCTTTTTTTGGATCCACATGACACACACACATGTATATATATATATATAAAAAGGTAATTTTATTTGGGAGTGTCGTCAGTTCTGTAAGCACTTCCAGGACCAGAGCTCCAGTTTCCTGTCTGATATAAAACTGCATCCATTCCAAAATCTATCACCTTTTATTATATGTAACAGGCCCTGACAGCTGGGGAAAGTCCTCATTATTTTTAATTGGGTCACAGAATTAAACCACTCACAACATGCATTTATCTGTCACAGCAAGCACGTGACAAAGCTCTAGCTGTAGCTCTAGCTGTACTTAGTTGCAAACAAAAAAAAAGGAATAGAAAACTTTACAAGGAATATAAAAGGAATAAGAAATATTAAAGAATTGTAGATAGTTATACTGCTGGGAAGCAGCTTTATTCTTGGGTACACTCATGTGAATATGGTAGACTGTGCACTGTGGCACTACATTTACACTGCAGAAAGTTTTTTACATTTTATTACGTAGACAATATATAGGGTCCCAGCATATTATTGTTAACTGATTTGACTTAACATCCCTACTAAATAAGGCTTTTTGCAGAATACTTCAATATATTTTAATATAATATAGGAATAATAGTATAATTTAAGATAGAGACAATAAATCCACTGCAACTTCCAATTCTTTATTACAGCAGGGTATTTTTTTAACGCATCCTCTCTGTTTCCTGTAGAATGTAATGCAGAAAGCTGGACTTTACAGGTAAGTATGGATAAGAAGAGTGGTGTTGAGACAAGCAGGAGGCAGTAATGGAGTAAAGAAGCAAGTAACTCCCCCCCCCCACATCCTTTAGAATCACCCTTTGTAGAAGAAGCATTTCGTTCTCATTTAAAGGAGTGATTTACAAGCAAAAGAAAATAAGAATATCAATATGTGCATGATTTTTAAAAACATATTTTTATTTTAATTGTTGTGGTCAATGACCCTAAAGGCAATGCAGTATATTGTGCAGTACATCATCTACTGTCTTGGCCCAGTGGTTCTTCACCTGTCATTAAAAAGCTTCTGTTCTTCTGGACACATCCTTCCTCCTTGCTGGCCTGTCAGACCACCTCCAGTGGAAGATTTCTTCCACCCTCACCCCAAGGTGAAGGTACAGGGCTCTAGGGACCACTGCTTAATTAGGAAAACTATTACAGGGGACACAATTGGTGCAAGCCTTGGGGATCTGGTTGCTTTGCCAAACCACTGGTAATGAAGGGGATAATCTGTTTGTAACCCCTTTGATGCTAGTTACTTAGCTTTGTAATCTGTTTTGCATGCTGGTATGCTATAAACTGAAAATGAATGAAAATAAGTAAATAAAATACATTTCAAAAATCATTTCTACAGTAACAGTTAGGCAAATAAATGTTGGTAACTAAACTGTTCCTTCAAGCAGGGAGTAGGTTGGTTGGCCAGGTTGACTAGCCACAATTTCTTTATTGTGAAATGTAAACAAGCCAATTGTTTGAAAAGGCACCTGCAAACTTGCATATCTTAAGTTCTGCAGTAACCTCTGAGAATTATCATATGTATAATGGAGAATGTTACAAATATTCATCATATATGATTAATTTACATTTAAGTTGTAGATTTGCTTCATGTTACAAAAGACAATGGTGCCTCTCTGTGAAAGGGTTAAACAGTTAGATGTGTTTCTGCTTGTGGAAGCGGATACCCATTTGTGCACATCATTCACAGTATAACAATAGGAACCTGATACAGTAAATAACCAAACTGTGTGAATTATACAGGTGTAATTTTGAAGATAGCTCTGTCTGTAGGCACAGTTAATCCATCTGACTGACATTATAGTCATGCTTTGTAGTACAAGTCTAACATAAATAAATGCATATTTCTCTACCAGTTCAGTATCACTTTGGGCTGAATAAATATCTAATAGATTTCTTCAGTTTGATCTGCTATACTCAATAGCATGGGTTACTATACAGTGAGTGATTTATTAAGTACATTATTTATTAAGTACAGTTATTTTGAACAATAAAGATAACATTTACCACTATGAAAAAACAGATGTTATTACAAATTTTGAATTACTATAACTATGAAAGAGGAATGAGATCTCTGTCTGCAATCCCCATTGTGGCTTTGCCAGTTTAAAGTACAGCTACATGGAAAAAATAATTCAACATGTAGGGCCACATTCCCAAAGCTCTGAATGTGCCCTTTCGAATTCATTTCCACGAAGTGCATGAGGCGCGTGCATGAGCGGCAGACAAAACTCTGTTCGCCTGTTCTTCAAGTGCGTGAAGCGCGTCCGTGACAATTTCAGTAGCGCTCCTCATGCACTTCACGGAAATGAATTCGAAAGGGCACATTCGGAGCTTTGGGAATGTGGCCCTTAAAGTCTCATTAACTAAAGTCTAAATAGTCACGTAGAGCTGTGAATTCGCGTCTATTCTCCACTTCCCCATGTTTGCTTATTGAGCAAAGACTACAAAGTGGCAAATATGCAATCAATTTGAGTGACTACATGGGTTGCAAAATTACAGAGCTTTTTGCATCATTTTGCATGCTCGTGCACAGGTACTTCTACTATTGACTAAGATGCGAAGTGGTGTGAGGGTGCGAATGTGACTAGGTGAACTGCTCCGAATTCACCTGTTTGACTTCACTATTTCAGACTGGCTAATTGGGGGGGTTGATGGCAGGGCTCCAGTGTTACGTAAGGCAACTATTCAATCAAAAGTGACAATGGTGATTGCGACTAAGTGACAACATGACCTAGGGACAAGGTGACATAGAAACAGAATATTCACAGAATACAGTTAGTGGGATATGATGAGACTGACATCACTACCCTTCATTTGTCAAATTTGCCCCACTCCACATGACTTCTCATCCTACTTCTATCTGACTAACTATGCCACACTACACATCTGACAGCGTTTGCCTCTGTCTGCCTGTTTGACAAGTGTATTCTCCACTTAGACAATAATGAGAAGTGAATTCGCAACTATTTTGGCAATGCAAATTGAATTGTAGTGAAGTGAATTTGACAGCTGAATTTGCACTTTAGTAATGTAGCCAGTCTAAAGCTCTGACTTGCTACATATTACACTAGTTTTGTGAACCTTTAGTTGTTCTGATTGGTTTCAGTTTAATTCTCCTCCCCACTATCAAACTGTTTGGACACACGCAGAGCAAAAAAAAAAAGATCATTGGTTCTCTGATTTCTCTATACACCCAATATGAATATTTAAAAAAGACTGTAAAAATTAGGCTAAACTGCTGAAAACAGCTAAAATGGGAAACATGGTTCGCCTAGCCCTTGGAGATAAAACAGATATTAATATAATAAATGTCACATATCTTATATATCAGATATGTAAAATATATGTGTATATATTTAGCTATGTTATATCCATTAATGATCTGTTATTTAATCTATAGTTAACCATTTACACAATGATATTTGGTATTTTTGGTATTTGATATTGTATTTATATAGCGCTACTATATTACGCAGCACTTTACACAAATTCGTCATTCACTTCAGTCCCTGCCCCTTGGAGCTTACAATCTAATTTCAGTCACACACACACACAGATGTATGTTTTTGGATTGTGGGAAGAAACCGGAGTGCCCGGAGGAAACCCACACAGGTGTGGTGTCATAAAAGCTTCAGCTGAACAAACCTACTTTTGCATTTAAAGTATGGTTCTTCTACAAATTCACAAACCTTTCTTTGAATGAATGCCTCCTCATATTTCTCACTGAGTCTATCAACCCTCAGCTTCAGTTAACAGCTTCCTTTTTCTAGAATTACTGCCCTTATCTAGCTTGTTACATTTATAAATGTATGACAATATGTGATCATTCCTTTCCTTCTAAAAAGTCTCTTGTGATTTTATGATTTTGAGGAATAAAATGAAATCTGAAATGAAGCATTTTGTGGTCAACTGGTAACCAAGATTGGTGTAACAGCAGATGAACATGAAATATTAAACTGATCTCTTGTAAGCACTAGCTCCTTCCCATGTTGCATATTGGTGTCCTAAAACTTTGATGTGGTGTTCAAACAAAGGCAAGTTGAATGACACTGGATCCTGAGGAATATACATTATTAACTTAAGAAAAAACCTAACACCTACTAGACTGCCCCATTTCCAAGCCAGACAGTTTTTATCAAGCCTTGCCAAACCTTTCCTGCATTTTAAAATGTACTGTGAGACAAATGATTAAAAACTGGTGATACTGCAAGTTTTAAAAGGTTTTGACAGCAATTGGAAAAATCTGATTGATATATATATATATTTTTTTTTATTTTAGTAAGTAATCTAAAATATAACAGAATGGTTTTGAGCACAGATGTTTGTTGTAGTGTGAACAATTAGGCTGCATCTTTTTGCTCTCTTTCAGTGCCCCTATACACAGATCAAAAAGCTTCTGAAGGAGAGCCAAAGGGTCTTATTGACTAAAGTTCAAATAGTCGCGTAAAGCTATGAATTCACATCTATTTGCTTATTAAATAAACTCTGTGATGTGGGGAATACACGAACAGTTCTGGTTTCTATGATAGTCGCAAACTTACAGAGCTCTTTGCATCACTTTGCGTGCGCGTGCACAACCAATTCTACTATTGGCAAAGCAGTGGAGTGTGTCGAAGGTGCGAATGTGACTAGGTGAACTGCTCCAAATTCATCTGTTTGACTTTGCCATTTCAGACTGGCTAATTAGGGGGCTGATGGCAGGGCTCCAGTGTTACGTAAGACGACTATTCAGTCAAAAGTGACAATGGTGACTGCGACTAAGTGACAACATGACCTAGGGACAAAGTGACATAGAAATAGATAGAATATTCACAGAATACAGTTAGTGGGATATGATGAGACTGACGTCACTGCCCTTCACTTGTCGAATTTGCCTCACTCCACATGCCTTCATATCCTACTTCTATCTGATTACGCCATTACTACTCATCTGACAGTGATCGGCGCTCTCCGCCTGCTTAACAAATCTATTCTTTGCTTAGTCAGTACTGAAAAGAGAATTTGTGTCTATTCTGGCAATGCGACTCGAATTGTAGCCGAGGTGAATTTGACAGGTGAATTCAGACTTTAGTCAATAAGGCCCAAAATGTCATTGTTAACATATGAAATAAAAACATCAGCTTTTGCCAGTTTGGCTTTTGGGACTAACAACACCAATTTATTGGAAATTATTGGGGAATTATTAGTCTTTAAATCACTGGGACACTTTTCTCCAATGGAAAATGTTCTCTTTAAGGACTTTTTAGCCTTGTGATAATATTTATAAAATTTCAGTATGCAGAGGCACAGAACAAGTAATGTAAAACTACAATTGTGGGCCTATGCCATGGATCTCCTGGAAATCTAGCAACACTCCTTTTTGACTGAAATATAAGTCAAGTAATTTAAAACATAAAAAAGACCATTATAAACTTTAATTAAAATACCTTTATCAATAATTAATTCCAAGGTAAACATCGTCTTTAAAAAAGCAACAACAACTTTCTTATTAAAGCTGGTTGAAATTGCTAAAAACATTAACCATTGCCACCCTGAAAGTGCAATAAAACACATAGTATATTGACTAAACCCAGCCTCTGAATAGTAAGTATAAATTTAGCCAGACTACATGTACTGGTATTATTAATTTATAAAGAACATAGTAAAGGCGAACATAGGATATCATAATACATAATTAACAAACTTTGGACAAAAAGGTAAAATGAAACGGGAATGAGGACCCTGACCACAAGGAGCTAACAATCAACCGGAAACAATTGATTTAAAGGCCTATTATGTCCAAATTCTATTTGAATTGGAGGGAACAACACCCTTTCCACCACTTGTAATTTAGCCGGTGCAGAGGAATGTAGAGGTTCCCTAAAAGTAACATCTTCTATTTCACAGGATGGAACTGCACTAGGAATTGACTTGGCTGGTATCTGTCCATTCATAGCATAGTGCCATCATGTGAAATGGAAAAAGTGTGAGCAATAACAAAAGTAAGATGCTTATCCAGTGCTTGGGATGTAGTTAAAGCGCAGAAGAGAAGAGGTTTGTTAATTGCAGTAATAATTGTAGTTAATTGTTGCAGTTCTTCTGACAAGCTAGGGATCATTAAGAAAACGCAGGTTGGTAACAAAATAACATAGTTTATAAGGCTGAAAAAAGACACAAGTCCATCCAGTTCAGCCTATTCTCCTACAATGTTGCAATGTTGATCCAGAGGAAGGCAAAAAACTCATAAGGCAAGAGACAATTATCTTCATATCAGGGAAAACAATCTCTAAATATGGCAATCAGAATAATTCTCTGGATCAAGATCCCACCTCCAATTTTCTAGTACCCATAACTTGTAATGTTCTTACACTGAAGGAAAGCATCCAGACCTCTTTTGAAGTCTTTAATGGAATCAACCATAACAACTTCTTCAGGCAGAGAGTTCCATAACCTCACTGTTCTTACAGTATAGAACCCCATTCTATCTTGCACTAGAAACTTTACTATCTCTGTATGCAGAGGATGCCCCCTTGTTATACTTACAGTTTTTGATTTAAATAGATTGTGGGAGAGATCACCTTACTGACCTCTGATACATTTATACATGGTTATTAGGTCACCTCTTAATCTTCTCTTTTCTAGACTAAACAAGCCCAATTTTAATAATCTTTCTTGGTACTGTAGTTTGTCCATTCCTTTTATTACTTTAGTAGCTCGCCTTTGAACCCACTCAAGCTCAACAACATCTTTCTTGTACACTGGTGCACAAAACTGCACACAGTATTCTATGTGTGGTCTGACGAGTGATTTGTAAAGCGGTATAATTATATTCTCATCATGTGCATCTGTGCCCCTTTTGATGCACCCCAAGATTCTATTTGCTTTGGCAGCTGCTGCTTGACACTGGTTGCTAAGTTAAGTTTATTGTCAACTAAAATTCCCAAATCCTTTTCCATGTCTGTTTTGCCCAGTGTTTTCCCATTTAGAAAATAATCTTAACTTGCATTTTCCCTTTCCATATGCATAACCTTACATTTATCAGTGTTAAACCTCATTTGGCACTTTTCTGCCCAAGCCAATGTATCTAGATCCATCTGTATACTATACTCCTTTGTATTAACTACTTTACACAGTTTAGTGTCATCTGCAAAAATGGAGATTTTACTATGTAATCCTTCAACAAAAGAGACCCCTGGGGCACCCCACTATTAACAGTATCCCAATGTGAGTGTGTAACATTAATAACCACCTTCTGTTTGCTATCACTGAGCCAGTTATTAACCCAATTACACACATTCCCCCCAGTCCAAGCATCCTCATTTTATGTACCAGACTATTATGTGGCACAGTATCATATGCTTTGGAAAAATCAAGATATATGACATCCAGTGACATTTCTTTGAATTGAGATACTCCAAGATAGCATCTCTTAAAAAGCCTTCCAACTTTTCACCCCCAATAGAAGTTAGACTTACAGGTCTATAGTTTTTAGGCTCACACTTTGACCCCTTTTTGAATATAGTGACCACATTTGCTACGTTCCAGTCCTTTGGAACAATCCCTGTCATCAGCAAAAACAGAGTCAATATTTCACCACCGTTACCAAGTCAAAAACTTTTTGACTTTAATAATCACATCCCCCACCCCTTTTTTTAATTTTTCTATTTCACATTGTTTCATGATCCAGTCAGTGGCGTAGCGTGCCCTTTTGCTGCCCGGGGCGGAGGTGTGACGGGGGGGGATGCTAGTGGAGATTGGTGCTGCCGCCCCCCTCCCCGCTCACTGCCCCCACCACAACATGCTGCAGGGGGGGAGGGGGTGCTGGCGGACGTTGGTGCTGCCGCCCCCCTCTCCGCTCGCCGCCCCCACCACAAAGTGCTGCCCGGGGGCGGACCGCCCCCTCCCCACGCTACGCCTCTGGATCCAGTTGAAATAGTAATATAAAATGTCTGTATAATGAGATGTTGGTGAGGAAAAATGTGCTCAATTGTTTAGAACTTGTTCATTAATGGCAGTGTCACACTGGCTGTTTTGTAGCTGAGCAATTCTTAATTAGACTCGTTATTGTCTATGGTGCAAAAAAAATGGATTATCCCACAGAAAACAATGGATTCTATTTTTCCAGCTCACCTACAAAACAGCCAATGTGACACTGGCCTAAAGAACTAAAGCTTGTTTGTACTAGGGGTGAGTCAGGGGGTAGGGGGGAAATACTTCTTTCTGATTCTTGATGGATTTTTGGCAAGTTGAACATACACACAATTCTGATGTGAACAGAAAGCAGGAAGCAAAGAGGATGGCAGCAGTGCACAGGGAAGAAAAGCTTGGCTTCGCATTGAGAGCAGGTGAGAGTGCTGGAGCTTAAAACACCTATTGGTAAGTATTTCCTCCTCCCTTCTCAACAATCACCCCTAGTACTAATAAGATTTAGTACTCCTTTAAGGGGGATAAAGCTATCACATTATTATGTTATTTTCTAGGTAAAGTCCCAGCTGGTGTTTTGCTGTGGTACAACTGCATGCGGTCAAACCCACCATGACAAAACACATGCCATAAATTTGCCAATTGCAACTTCAGTGCATATTTTTAAGACTGGTAAATTGCAACAATGGTGTCTTACTATATGGGGGTAATTAATAACTGCAATATTCTTGAATTCATCTTACTCTGGTAGTATAAACATCATTATGTGGCAAGCTTTCAGAGTTTCTCCCTTTACCAGTTGAAATTAATTACTCTGTAATGAAACAGGCCTAATGAAGGATCGAGAGCAGCTGAAACTCAATCAGGGAAAAGGGTACAGTTACTATTTCTTATCTAAACAGCAGCTAGGATACTTGTATAGCAGAATGTGACCACAGGGATGAGCTACTGACTCAAGATTGTAAATTATTAAGGGCTGTTGGAGAGGGAGAGATCAGGACTTACTATACTGACCATAAAGTGAAGGACAACGGTGGATGCTAAACAAGAACAGGAGTTCTACAAGTTTCCTGGCAATCCAGAATAGCAGCTACCCTTAAAAGGGGTGGATGATGGATACACAGGTATTCTTTAATTAAGGACATTACATTATTTAAATCTGCACAACCTGACCTGTCAGGTGAATAAGCACTAGCAAATAATTTTATTATAACTCTTGCATCAGAATATAATTGGGGAGCCTATACTCTTGACTTTGCTTTGATGCCTGTAGTATATCAGCATTGTTTTCTTTTCTTTTTTAATTAAAACGCGCTTATAACCCAACCTTACAGGCTGAGGTATTTTAATTCCACTGTATTATTAAGTGTGTCTTTTTTATTGCATGCATCCTACAGTTTAGAAGCATCACTTTAGAAACACAGAACTGAATATGCCAACAGCCTTATGGTGACACATTTTCATGTGCAACAAAGAGGATAATTTGGAATAGAGCATTATTCACAAAATTCTATAAAACAAGTCTGGAAATCCATGAACTGATGTTTATTTGAAGACCTTAATGGTACATTTACATTTCTCTCTTTGTTAAATATCATCACTCTTGGTTACAAAATCCATAGTGAGTGCTGTATTAAGGACTGTGCTAATATAAATTAATTGTGGATTTACTTTATTTGGTATTTAGCCTATATAATGCAGCCTCTCCAACAAAATGCTATGTGCATGCTGTTTATCATTTTGGGCTCATTTATTATAGTGTCATTATTTCTGCAAAATGAGTCAGGTCACGAGTAGACATATGTGTGTGATTTCACTGTGACTCCATCCAGCTCTATCTACTATCAACACTCAGTAATTGATGCTGTTGCAGGTACTTGTAGCCATTTCATCCCTGAAACCAGGGGTCTGCAACCTGCGGCTCTTCAGCCTCCTTGTTGTGGCTCTGTTGGGAATTGCAGCTGTTAGGGTAAGGGTTAATTTTGCTGAATGCGTAGGCCAATCATGCTGCAGCCTAACGCTTAAGAGAGCGCTCCCTTGCCAAAGCAATGTGATTGCTAGACAAGTAGCAGTTTTATCAGGGAAGGGGAAGATTTGATCCTAAGGGGGAAAATCATGTAGAGTAGGCAGTGAGTATTAGCTTTATTATGCTTTGCAGCTCCAGACTATTTTTTTTAGTGTAAGAGATGGCAAAATGGCTCTTTTTATGGTAAAGGTTGCCTACCCCTGCCTTAAACTGTTCAGATGCATGCTTTCTCAGGTCTAGAGTGCCTGGATCATGTGATGTCTCTGATGTAAGTGATGGAAAATCCATTTTCCTACTTCTTTAATAGTTACTCATACATAGTACAGTTAAAAACATTCTCTTTGAAGTTGAAGCCCTGATTTGTATTGTTTTGAATATGTTTTTTAACTTGTGTTAGATAATACTGATGCGTCTGTCTTGCTCTATCTGCCTAATGGATGACATAGGCTGATAGACATGACAGAGGGGTGCATTGGGAGGTTCAAATTACTCTGGATGTGCCCCATTTTGTGGCCAAAGGCCTTACAAGGGGTGAGGGGGCACAAGCCCCTTATGCAGATGCCCATAGTGTTACTTAACAACAGATTCTTTAAAATGGTTAAACTTGTCATCCACTGTGAACAACAAACTTTAGGTGTAGATAAAAGGATTTTGGTGTAACTGGAATAAAATATTAAATGTTGTCATTTTGATTTTTTTTCTGGTATAAACTGACATGTAACATCAATACTTAAACACTGTTTTCTAAATACCCTCTAAGAAAACATAGGAGAAAAGATAAAGGCATATGCTTGCTATATTAAACTTACATTGAAATAACCAATTTAAAACGACTTATTCTGTCATAAAATGTTTTGTATACACAGTTTGAAGTTATCTGCACACTGCAAAAAAATTGTAGAAACAAGCTGCCTCAATATTTTTAGAAAAAAAAATGACTTGTTTTTCCCAGAAGGAAAATGGATTAATTGATTGTGGTGCCTGGAAAGGGTGTTCTTTTAATGATCATTTTCACCTGTCTCTTTGTGTTAAACTTTGAAGAAATTCAGGATCCATTTCGGTGGAAAAGAGACCAGGAGAACAGACAAAAATACATTGGCAGGTGGAACAGAACTTGTCCCACGTATGGAACTGTCTCTCTCAGCCTGCGACTTCACCAAACAATCCCCCATTGTTCGCTCTCCTCCAGAAATGAGTGTCAGATCACACAGGGGGGGCTTTGACCGTTAACTGCCCAATTTAGACACCCCCACCTTGTGAAGGACCGGCTCCTCCTTCTGGGACTTTCTCAGATTAGGCA
Source organism: Pipa carvalhoi (assembly GCA_021901965.1). Lineage (NCBI taxonomy): Eukaryota > Metazoa > Chordata > Amphibia > Anura > Pipidae > Pipa > Pipa carvalhoi. Next base: position 23,511 of record JAKJJM010093350.1, read on the forward strand.
TAGAGAGAAAGAGCGGCCTTGATCCCACAGTAATGGGCTTACCCACAGTCTTTGTCCACGGACTGCCCAGTGTGAAATCCGCAACGACATTAAATGTTTTCTAATGAATAATTACTGAAAGGGAATTCAGCAATATATGTGTAATGGATTGTAACAGTGCTAAAAACGTTTTTTATACAGAGTACAAAAAAATGTTATCCGTCACAAGCATGGTAATTGTTATAGGGGAGCCTTTGTAATGAAATGGGAGGGGGGTTCGTGAGACTGAAAAGCTGATCTGATAGTCTGACATTCCAAAACAAGTATCAAAGAAGGGCTTTGGCAACAAATAGGTTTTTCACTAGGGCATTTTCTGGTTTACAGAATGAATGATTTCCCTCCTTTTCTACTATATATCCATTGAGGTGCACACAAGTGCTTTGGCATGTACCAGCAGCCCTACTGTTAAATCCAGGCATTTTTATGGTCTGAGGCTGAGCTTTCATTCCTTCACATCCATAGGTCTGTGAAATCTATATTGTTTGGGAAAGTTGCTGATAAATTCGAATTGTTTACTTACAGAACAAACAGGTACACAGTTTGTATCTGCAAATCCTTAAATCTCAGCAGTAGAAGTATTTGTGAAATGCTACAATGGAAAATGATCAGTTATAGCTTTCTGTCTGATGTTCCTTTCTTGAAGAGAGAAATATTAGCATTGCAGGCACATTTCTGTATATTGGACATGTACACTTTAATCCATTTAATTCATTTCAAATCAGTGAAACATTGATGTTTATTAACATAATGTCACCATATTTATTTGTGTCAGCACGATATAAACAATAGTTTTCAAAAGGAATTTGCATAAAAAATAGTCTAGTTGTGTGTGTTAGTCAGTTACAATTTCTGTTAGTGAGAGTTAGGGCCTCATTGACTAAAGGATGAATTCACCGGTCAAATTCACCTCACTACAATTCGAGTTGTATCGCTAAAATTGTTGTGGACTCACTTCTCAGTATTGACTAAGCAGAGAATAGTCTTGTCGAACAAGCGGACAGCGGCGATCGCTGTCTGATGCGATGTGTGGCATAGTTAGTTGGATAAAAGTAGAATGCGGAGCACTGCCATCAGTCACCTAATTCGCCAGTGTGAAGTGGCGAAGTCAAACAGGTGAATTCAGATCAGTACACCTAGTCGAATTCATTCCTTCAACAAACTCCTCCACTTAGTTAACAGTAGAAGTACCTGTGCATGTGCATGCAAAGTGGTGCAAAGTGCTCCATAAGTTTATGGCTATCATACATGCCCAAATTGGTCGCATATTCGCCACATAGTAGAGTTTGCTCAATAAGCAAACATGGCAAATAGATGTGAATTCAGAGCTTTATCTGACTACAGTATTTGGCCTTTAATCAATGAGGCCCTTAAAGTGAATTTACCAAATTTAGTGACAATTTGCATATAGTTTTGCATAGACGACTATATATTGTTGTGGTAATGTGGCAAATTCGCACTTTGACCAATAATATTCACTTCTGTGAAAAGTGATATACAACAGTAGCATTTTAGTTTATAAAATAGATCCTGGATATTTGATTTTGAATGAGGGAGGGACCCTGCAGCAGTTATAGTTGCTAATTCCTCCACTCCCCTGACAGCTTTCCTTAAAGTCTCACACACAGAGGTACCTTGGCTGTGATTCCAATCCCAATTCATATAAAGCAACAGTCAGTACCTCAGGCTAGTCATATATAAATGCTTAGCACTGTAATGAGGTACATGGACATTGCTTGTTCTGCCAACGAGTGTTGGAAGCAATTACAGTAATCTGCTAATAACAATCAAATCTTTATGTGGCTATATAAGAGATACAGGGGGTCATTCCGGTAGCTCAGAATTTTTTGTCTCGAATTCACTTATAGCGAACTCCCATTATAAAGTTGCGACTGCGACTAAAAAATTGTCGCAGTCGCGATTTTATAATGGAAGAATTGTCGC
>JAKJJM010093426.1:0-22384 GCA_021901965.1 Pipa carvalhoi
CCTTAACTTAAGATTCCAAACTGAACTGCTGAAGAGGAAGTAGCTGAGAGAGGGAAGGAGCTTCAGTACCAAACTGGCCCTAATTTGTGAAGGATGGAAATATGAAAATAATTTATACCTCAAAAAGCATTTATTTAGCTTTTAGTTAACAGTGCCAAAAAGAAAGGCAAATAACTGTTGGTCACTAAACTGTTCCTTTAAATGGACATCTAAGCTGTCAGTTTTTAAAGTTGCTTAAAAGCACATTTATAACCATCTTAAGGTAAACTCACAAAAATTGCTACATTTGGGCAATTAGAACAATACAAGTACAAAAAGAAAGGCCTGATGCAGCTTAAGTTTACTGTTATTGAATAATGTTATTGATGTGTACTATCAGGCAGCCTCAACATAGACAGGAGACTGGAAATTACCCTTTGACCTTCAGGATATGATTAATTCTGCAGTCCTGGAACATCCTGTTCAGTTTGTTGAGTCAGGGAGGTACACAGACCATCAAACCACGCCAAGGTGCAGTTTCTGGGCAATGAACAATGACAGATTTATTAATTTTCACCTACTTTATTTGTTTCATCATTTTATACTTAACCCCTTGTATTTCGTTATTGCTTTTACTATACTATTATTAATATAGTAACATACAGAATATTATTAAGCTTTATTATTAAGACAGTTCCCAAAAAGGGCTGATCAATTTTTAGCTGGTGCATGCCTATAAGATTCATCCTTGCACTCCTATTAATTAGAAGCACAGGACTAATGGTAAATTTCATTTTACTGCAGCATTAAATTCACAGAAATGATTATATACTTGTATTTGAAAATTCAGTAAGGTGACGACCTGATGCCTTAAAGTGACACTAAAGCCTGTAAAAAAGTGCTATCTATTTATTGGCTATCTTGTTTTAAATGCAAGTGTTAAAATTTGAGCTTACAGATTCTGCAGAATAATCATAACAATAGATGAAAAAACAAGCACTTGGGGGGTCATTCCGGTAGCTCCGAATTTTCTGTCCTGAATTCACTTATAGCGAACTCCCATTATAAAGTAGTGACCGCAACAATTTTTTTCTCGCGGTCACGATTTTATAATGGGAGAATTGTCGCAATCGCGACTTTATAATGGGAGTTCGCTATAAGTGAATTCGGGACAGAAAATTTGGAGCTACCGGAATGACCCCCTTGGAGTTGAGGCTCTCAGCTAACCCTGGCCCTTTCTGCTGTTACCTCTGTTCAGTCCTACTGTAAAATATACTTTTGGACTTCAGTAACACCTTACATGTCAGAACTGCAAACTCTCCTTTACTTCGAATCACATCTTAGTTCTTGATACTGCCCTTTGTAAAGTGGGGTCAATATCATTTTAAAGTTATATAGTGTGAAAAACCACATCAATGTGCCATGTCTCTGTGTAAGGTTAGTGCTTGTTGACCAGTTGGTACAATCATTTTACAATAGAATCCTTTTTAGAGTCACTGCTACCCACACATCACTGAATTTGGTTGGTGAATGTCACATGGTCCTTTAACCTGTGAATATCAATGAATCATATACTCAGTACTGGTTTTTACACATGTAAAGTAAGAGACAAAAGATTTTTTTTTGAAGAGGGGGGACTTGAAATGCTACAAATGCTGCCATGTACTTGTGAAATAATGCATGTAGAAGAAGCATAAATAATCAAGTAGGTGGCTTGGAAGGGAAAGATTGTGGGTCTATTGCATGCTAAATGAACAAATGTTATTTTTTAAGAGACTTTGGTTCTTCTTTAACATTAATTATACTATGAACTTAAGTGTGACAGTTGAGAAAGGGCCTTTGTAGCCTGAAACATGTAGTGACATGCAATAAAAATTTGCAGCATATTCCTGCTACTTTGCTCCTTTTTATCCCATCAAATTTTATCTCAGTAAGTTCTTTAATTGCAATGCATGGTTAGATATAGTCTGAAGAGCCTACTAAATATACATACTGTTTTAATAATTGTTTATTTGGTATTAGATTAAATCACATTGAGATTAAACACTTGCTATGAAAAGATTTGGGTTGTTTGTTATATAGGTTTGGTTCTTGTAAACAACAGAGGAATGGGGTGTACTATCAAGGAATCTGTTTTTTCATTCTGTTACAGGAATGGAGGAACTTATGGCATTTAAAAAACAGAATGGATTACTATACTCCAACCTCTTTCTGCCCTCCAACTCTTTTTCTGCTAATGAAAATCTTTAATTAGACATTTTCAGCTGCAAGAGCCTTGATTTTCTGATATTGCCAACTCACACCAACTCCTATGTGAGTGGGTGGTGAAATTGGGCACTATTATGAGAATGAAGAAACTTATGACAGTGGAGAAAGACAGAACTGGCTATTATACTATCACCAGCTCCCCTTAGACCCTTCTTTTTCAATCTGGAGATTTGAAACAAAGCCAAATCTATGTACCATAGGTAAACATACATATTACATATCCAAATCACCATTACAGAGCCTAGAGTGGGATTCAGGAGATTCCATTTGGTCTGGAGTACTAGCAATGACCTGTTAGCTCCCATACCATAAACCTATGATCTTTTTTTTAAAGTAGATGTAAAAAAATACTTTGATATTGTATTATTTATTCCAAAACAAACATAATTCTAACATAATATTATTTTGTTGTGAACAACCTGCTGTTTCCCACATCATTTTCATTCTCGCTGTTAACTTTTTGCATTGAATCCTTCACCCAGGGAACAGTTTTGTAACATTTTATGATTACATTCTTGTGTAAATTACATGGATGCAATGTTAGGTTTATTTAAACATGCATAGTGATTCCTACAAAAAGAGAAAGTACTTTGTCTATGGTTTAGTTTCCCTTTAAGACATGATTTCAGATGTTAGCTGCAAAAGGCAAACATAAAACAAAATGAATTGCCTCAAACAGATGTTGATAATATGTTTTTCTTCTTATAACCTTGTTGTGGGCTCAGGGTGTAATAATGGACATCTAGTGGGGAGCTTAACTTCAAGAAGATGTAAAACCTCTTCTTTGATGCACATTATCTCATTGGTTCAGAACATTTACAATTCCCTGGTGCCACATTAAAAGTCAGTCAAAAATAGCTAGTAACAGATGTAAGTTATCAGTACATAGTTTGAAGCGATAAGAAACTAATTGTTACAGTTACAGAACTTTTAATAGTTTTAGTTAGTTTAATTCCTTCTTTTTCCTAATAGCAATGTGTTTACTTATCATTGAGAGAATGATGCAGAAATAGAATAACCCAGATGTTCTTAAATTTGCCCAAAACAATTAAAGCTAATAAAGAGGAAAAAAATAAAAAACACACTTATATTTAAATTGTAAATTCAAGGATAAATAAAACCAGAGAGTACAATCACACTGATCACACTGAAAACCAAAAAGTCTTGGCTTGACTGTTAACCCTGTTCAATACAATTCCAAAACTGCAAATGAGCAAACTGTAAAAGGCAACCACATTTATGCACAATTTTTTTTTTGTATTGTATTTATATAGCGCTGATATATTATGCAGCACTTTACAGAGATTCATCATTAACTTCAGTCCCTGCCCCGTGGAGCTTACAATCTAGTTTCGCTATTCAGTCATAGATGTATGTTTTACATTTATTTTGCTACCTGAAGCACTAAGCAACTAATTATGGTTGTGTGAACCAATAATAAATCATGTGTATATGTATACACACTTTGCCATTGACATGAATTGTGAGTTGGTCTCATTGATTTAGGGCCTCATTGTAAAAGGTACAAATAGTCACGTAGAAGTCTGAATTCACGTCTATTCTCCACTTCCCCATTTTCGCTTATTGAATAAACTCTGGCAAGTGGTGAATATGTGACCAATTCCGGCATCTACGATAGTAGTTACGGAGCTCTTCGCATCTCTTTTCATGCGCATGCACAGGTACTTTTACTATTGATTAAGTGAATGAGTGGTGCGAATGTGCGAAAGTGACTAGGTGAACTGCTCCAAATTCTCTTGTTTGACTTTGCCATTTCAAAGTGGTGATTTGGGGGATTGATGGCAGGGCTCCAGTGTTGCGTAAGGCAACTATTCATTGAAAAGTGACAACATGATCTAGGGACAAGGTGACATATAAATAGATAAAGTATTCACACAATACAGTTAGATGGGACAGTGTGAGACTGACGTCACTGCACTTCACTTGTCGAATTTGCTTCACTCTGCGTGACTTCTCATCCTACTTCTATACACCTGACTTCGCCACACTACACATGCGACAGCGATCTCCAATTTCCACTTGTTTATCCAGTTTATTCTCCGCTTAGTCAATAGTAAGAAGTGAATTCGCATCTCCAGTATTTTACTGATGCGACTTGAATTGTAGTGAGGTGAATTCACCCTTTTGAAAATGAGGCTCTTAGAATTCTCCGATTCAAACTTTTTTCAGATATAAAATGCATATATGATGCCTATAATAGTATATACAAAATATCATCAATATATATAATGATTTAGAAATGAGCTTATACCAAAAAGGAAAAATAATCTTATAAACAATTGACTGAGACAAGTCGAGTATAGGTGACATCTTTTATTGGCTAACTGAATAGATGGTAAATGCAAGTTTTTGAGACTACTTAGGTTTCTTCTTCAGGCAAGTATGAAACAAAAAACTTAAGAATGAGAAATTTATAAAGAAACTGGTACAAAAAAACCCCAAAACAATTGGCTCTAATGTTAAAAGACAGTTACCAAACTTTCCTCTGCTTATGGCTAAAATAAAGTATAATATAATCAAAGTCAAATCATAATAATGAGAGGGTATTAAAAATATATCAAGATTTCTTTTTAGAGATTTCTTTTAAAATCTCCCAATTCACAAAAGTTGGAAAATGATGACTATAGAAAGCATATTGTTTCATAACTGGCCATGCAGCTCTCTAAATGGGGAGATATAATATAATCTGTATAAGCAAATATATAAAGAGAAAGGTGGGTTTCCCTAGTAATGTAAACATGTAATCATGTTATAAGCATCTTAATAAAATATATAATGTTAAAACGTGTTCAGACCAATAGATTGGGATTTACTTGATTTGTGAACTACCACTTTCTATTTTGTTGTGGTGTTTGTTGTGGAATAGAATAATCACAGACCCTCATTTTATCCTGTTCTACAAAAGCTTGCTGTAATAATCTGCTATTAAGGGACATCATTCCTACAAATTAAGGACTCTTTAAAAGATCCCTGGGTTTCAAGATGATAAGATTACTGCAACAGGAGGACTGTGTAATGCTGGTACAATTTCATAAGTTCAATGGTACATTGAAAGTTGCAGCTACTAAATGTGTTGCATGAATGTAGAAATTGCATTTCACTCACCATTTCCAGGCACTGTTCCCAGTGTAAAACATCTCATAAGAGTTCATGATAAGTAACAGCAACTTTTTTAGCAACTTTTGAGTTGCATATAGGTATAGGTTACCAGTATAAACCGGCCCTAAGGCATATTAAATTATGGTAATTCAGTTCTTTTTTTAATTGAATCCAGCTAAGGAAGATACATTGCTATAACAGATAATTGAATTCATGGAAAACACTGTAAAACAAGAATAACTGTCAAGAATGTGAGAAAGGAAATTTTGTTTGTTGTTTCTGTTATCACGTCAGGTCAAGACATAATCCCAGGGATAATAAATGCAATGCAAGGCTGTGTTGTATGAGGAAACCTATCATACAGAATTGTATAAACATGGAAGGCTGCTGCCAAGATATGTAGAAATCAAACATTAGTCTGAGGAAAGTGATGGCTGTGTGTTGGGGTTGTCAGAAACTTAAAATTTTGTTGTGATTTCCCACCTTATCTTGATATTGCAATGCTGAAACTGTTTGTCTAGAATCCTCTGGTTCTACTCCTCCTCCACTCTGCTAATTGACTTGATTAAAATGTTTTTTAATGCCAAGTGTCTCTGCAGCTGGTGTGCAGTACATGCCCTTAACATCTAGTCTTGGCATGTATATCACCACATCTGGTTAACTCCTTAATGAGCTTCATACTCTAATACAGTCTGTAAAATCTTTGATTTTCCCCGTAATATACATGCAATGTGGATTCTTTTACCAAACGCTTACAAATTTGCTCAAAAGGTCTAATAAGGAAGGACATACTGGAGTAAAGATTAAAAAATACGAACGTAAAATTCCTTAGATGTCTTTATGCACTCATAGCAAAAGTCACTAGATCTCGACAAGCTATCACATCCAGCAGAAAAGGTTGCAAATCAGACATTAAATATGAGGAGCTATACTGAATAACTTACACTATAGTTTTTTTTATGGTATGTGAAAGTGTAAAGATCACAGAGCAGGGAACTGTAGCCTTCCAAGCATTAAATTGCTAAGGATGATGGGAGATCCCCATCTAATGCAAAGCTTGCACTTGCAAGGTTTTTTTGCATCAGTAACTCACAAGAAACACAATGAATTATATTATATGTAGCAGGAATTTCTAAGGAAAAGTGTTACTGTGAGATTAGGAACCATTATTCAAACAGAAGAATTTTTTTTGTGACACAACAATGTGTGGTTGGTGAGCAATGCATTGCAAATGGAAAAACAAATTAGTTCTCATACTGTATGTGCAACGTTTGATACAAAATGAACTTATTTGGATTATGATTTAAACTGAGGGAATTATGAGAAACAGGATGTTGAGCTAGGTCACTAAGAAATAATATAATCAGTTACTATGACCTAATGCTGTGAGCATGAATAGAATAGTTTAATACTGTTCTGTCATACTGGCCCTGTCTGATTTTCTGACAGAAAAACCATTCTGTCTGAGTCTAGCCTTAGATGTAACAGTGTTTGCACTGAATTAGAAATTGACTAATTAAAAAATCATTTAAAAAAATAAAGACCTTCTTGTTTGCGTATGTATACGTATTTCTGAGGATATAGTGAACACTGGAATCACAGGACTGGGTTTATTTGAACCTGCAATAACCAGGGTGCATTGTTTAATGTTTAATATTCATATTTATGTGGTATACAGGAACGTTTACCACTAAATTAAACTCATTAAATGTATTTGTGTGTATTTAACCCATAAATGGTATCTTAGTAAGTCTCGCACTTCCCCTTTAGTTTGTATTAATCCCTGTTTAAAATATGCAGTGTAAGGTTTTGCCTTTATGTTGGGAAGGGATCTCTCTGCTTGAAAGTACATATCCTGCTAATGGAAGTAAAGTATCAGTTAGTTCAGTTCAGATCCATCTAGAGTCAGTACTGTGATCAGACAGTCACCACTGCTGTGTGTTAGCTGCTGGCATGGGAAATTAGCCACCACTAAGCATGCAAGATGTAAAGATCAAAATCCATAACTTTGCAGAGAATTCTACCCCAAGGAAGGGACAATCATCATTCTAAATCCATCACGTAACCTGTAATCCTAAAGAAGTGTTTTCTGTTTGGACTTTTGTAAGAGAATAAAGCTGCATGCCTGTTTGGAAGTTTTAACCCTGCAGTGGACTTCAATTATTTCAGCAACACTTCTACCTCACAGGAGCATCACTAAAAGCAAAAGGAAGAAAGGTATTTAACAACAAACCTTTCACACAACTTTTTTATTTATTTATTTATTTCATTTTTCTTGTTTTAACCCCATGGATGCTGGACCGCAGGGCTCCCCGTGACAAGAGCGTTTATTCCCTGCCTAGATTTGGTCTGCTACCCGTGCTTGGTTATTACAAGTGGCATCACGAACAGGATGTGCCTCCTGCACCTTTCAAGAGACTCTTAAAAATGTTAGAAACCGCCATTTTGTCAGAGGTTCTTTCCTGGGCTTAGAGAAGTAACAGCCAACCACAGAGCACCTAGTGGGCGTGTTGGTGCCAAAGTGATTGTGCCCGCCCCCAAAGAGTTAAAAAGAGCGGGAGTGACGGCCATCTTAGATGAGAAAGAGTTTTGGAGGACACTGAACTTACTGCTGTACAAAGCTGAGCTGTTCGTCATACAATTCCTACCTCAGAGCCTAATCATGGCGCAGCCCATGTTCAGCATAGCAGAAAAGATGCTAGGTGCCTCTACTGGGAGGAGATTCAAGTTGATTGCATCCCTGGCTGAGATTGAGACCAGAGGGGGAGACACCAACCTAAGGTACATTTGCCTGACCTGCAACAGTATCCAGAAGTCCCTCTACCAGGCCCCGACTGTTACCTGCATCTACTGTGGTGCCAATCTATTCGAGGGCCCCCTTGCCCGACTGGCCAGCCTGACTGAGAGAGAAGATGCTGAGAGGGAGAGGCTGCGCAAAGCAATGGCATCCATCACTCTTCAGGATGGAGAGATGCTATTCCCGAGTCCCGTTTCTAGCACAGACCAGAGCCTGAGGGAAGCATTGATTCACCAAGTCCCCTCACCTAGAGTCCACGTGGGAAGAGGAGTCGCTACCCGTCCAGCGTTACCACGTGACACTTCCCTTAGCCGCAATGATATTTCTACCGGCATAGAACTGGCGATGCATCCAGATCCAGAATGGAGGGAGGCTCACCTGAATGCAGTAACCGCCATGGCCTGCGGTGATCCAATTGACAGCGCTCCAAGATGCGGATGGTTCTAGATCCCGGTCTGAACCAGCGCCTCTTTATAGGCAACTACTTAAAATTACTGTAGGCCCTAATTTGGAGAATAACCATGGTTGGGTTTTAACACCAAAACCTTTCACACACATCCACACAACTTTATATTTTTTTATTTTTATTTATTTATTTCATTTTTCTTGTTTTAACCCCATGGATGCTGGACCGCAGGGTGCCCCGTGACAAGAGTGTTTACTCCCTGCCTAGATTTGGTCCGCTACCCATGCTCGGTTATTACAGTTATATTTCAAATGTATTGCTGATATGGGTGGATAGTTGAGTTAATTTGTTGCCAAATCACCAACTGCAAACATGGAATAGGATGTATTGTAAGAGCAAACTATACTATATGAGGTATTTGTTTTGAAAAATGAGCAGGTAAAGTGTACAGGGTAAACAATGCCCTGAATATTTATTTTATTATTGCAAAGGAAACACGGGGTTTCATTTCAAAAACAGAAATTATACAGTAAGTACTACCAGTTGGGTTTGTTCAGTTAAACCAAAATGTTGTATTCATCATACTAGGTGCAGAACAATTTTCAGTCTTTGTTCACTGAACAAATTATCAAAAGCAAACATTAAGGCAGCACAATCAGAAAACAGGCTTTAAAGGTCCCCATTATTAAAAAATGTCAAAATGTACATCTCTAAGTAGCCATTTGACTTTGACTGCATATAATGAACATTATTTTCCAGTGACAGTCATCATTTGGAATTTCCAGATATTTTACACATTTTGATACTTTCAGGGAATTCATCAACAGAGGTCTAGTAACCCATAACAACCAGTCAGAAGCTGACTTTCATAATTTGAGTTTCCCTGTACTAATGATAGGTAACAGCTTATTGGTTGCTATGGGCTACTAGAAATCCTTTAAGATTACCCCTGTTGATGAATTCCCTTGTTTAGTATATCAACTTCTGAATAAGAATGAAGATAAAAAAATCTCCCAACTGTAAGCATAATAAAAGTAATGCTTGTCTTGGTGGATTTCAGCTTGTTCCTGAAAATTCAATTTGGGGACCTAAGTTGGTTAGTGTGAGATATAGTGTAATCTATAGCCAAAATACATTTTAGTTTTTGTTTCAAAGTCATCCTGGCACCTGTGTACTTTTATAATACACAAGCATCAAGCTTTCCCTGCTGGTTTTCCCAACATGTAAGATAAAGTTCATACACTGGGTGTAATTTACCCTGGCTTTGGTTCTGTTATTAATGCGTGCACAGTGCAGCTGATGAACTCCATCCTGGTAAATAGACAATATCCCTATGTTATTGCTAGTAGCATCTGGTATTCCAAATATCACTGCAATACCTGTGTTTGATGCTGTAGCTGAGTAAATTACAAAGCAGTGATTAGTCCCCCTTTCATTTATATCCCTTGTATTCAGTAATAAACTGATACTGACAGCACATAGTGAAAGCATCTTGTTGTATGGCCAGTGGGGTAGTATGTAATTAAAACAGCTCTTTATAGAAATTTTGTTAGACTCTCCCCCCCGGCATATAAAATAAACAGTACATTAAGGGGTGTCACTCTCCACATGAGTACTTGATTTCTGTACTTTAATTGTATTTATCACAATAACAGTATAAATAAGTGTCCTAATTAATCAATTTACATCTACCTATTTACAAGTCGACTTTTTTTTAAAATTCTAAACTGTAGCTCCAGTCTTACAAGAATATTAGCACAAAGTGTTTACATGACATGAACCTTATCCCCTCCCCTATTATAAATATTAGTCAATTTAACATCACCTCCTTTTCAACCAAAGGTACCAAGGAAGCTATTGAGGAGATATAGCAGAGTATTACTGTTTATATTTCACATACATAAATGCATGCATATACAGTATATCTGTTTAAAAAAAATATTAACAGCAAAAAAAAAAGTGCATTAAGAGTGGCAGGTCACTTACTCAAATACAGAACTTGTGAAAATGTTATGTTTGAAGCTACAGTCATGAATATCATTGCTTTCTGTCTGTGTGTATCTCCACTACGATACATACTCAGGAAGTGTCCAAACTGTTAAAAGTTAAAAAGATAAATATCACACTATCTAGAATTTAAGGCACAGACTGAATATACAGTAATTATAAACCCCTAAAGATGAGGTAAAATTAAACTATCTCTCAGTTTATTCAAAAATAAAAGTTGCTGCTTTTACAAAACATAATTTCTATGTAAGAGGGGGCTGCAGGTGCTGATGTGAAAGAGTATTGAGTGAGCCTTGACTGCCAATTTGGCCTAATGGACAAACCAATCCTAATGGTTACACAGTCTGGAGATGAATCAGAGGCTGTGTTTCTATGGCTCCCTCATATAATGTTCTAAAATGATGATGAAAGTAATTGTTTATCATATTTACTGAGTTGTAGAATCACTCAAAGCAACACAAACATGAATTGCATGTAAAAACATCAGTAGCTTGCCTTCAATTGATTTACCAATTTCCATTTTTTGTGCATGAGCCTCCGTAAAGAGATCCTAAAAAAGAAGTGGATCACTACAATAAAACAGCACTTTATACAGCCTTAGTAAGGATTAAATGCTTTGGGTGAAATTTACTAAACTCAAAAAGGTTGATTTCGACCTTTTTCGAGTTTATACCCTTTATAAATACTGCTGTTCAACTGGTAAATATCGATCAATATTTTTGACCAAATTTTTTCGATCGATATTTACTAAATTCGCAAATTATTTTTTTTACCTCTTCTCCCATTTTTCGTGCCTTTTTGGCCATTTTTCACCCAAAAATCACGTGAAAAATGGGAGCAAAAAGGTCAAAAATGTAATTTTCAACCTTTTTGCAAAAAACAGGCGAAAAGGTCGAAAAAATCATTTTCGACTTTAGTAAGTTTTGATCGAAAAAATTCCATCAAAAATATCAATTGATATTTATACAGGCTATAAACTTCGACCTTTTCAAGTTTAGTAAATTTCAGTCCTTACTGTGATATTGTAAGACCATGGACAGTGCTTTGTACAAAACAGAAAGCATGTATATCAGTGAACCTTTAGCAAACCTCTTCAGAACCTTGGACAGCAATTGCCAACTTCAGCAAATTAACCAAAAGCTACTACAGCTTGTACTATTATCTTTTGAATTTTCTTGTCAAACTTATCAGCGTAGGAATGAGGGGTTATTCATCATAGTGCAAACAATCACGCAGATGTGTGAATTTGCATCCATTCACCACTTCACCACTTTTGCATATTCATCCAACTCTGCAATGTGGAAAATTTGTGTCCAATATTTGTGACAAATTTCAATCAGTTGAAATATGTTGCAGTTTTCTCAATAATGTTCCCCTTTCATTTCATACCAATATAGAAATCCATATTATTTTTCTATGGTAAACATAGAACAAAACATTCCTGCTCTATATCTACGATCCAAATATATCAATAAAGTCTGCTTGATCTGTAAGCTTATGGAGACTGAGACAGATATTTAAAAAAAAAGGTTTAATAATTTTAAAAGGGTTTTTAGAGGTAGAGAATTAAACTGTTAATGTTTTCCAAGCTTTACTTCAGTGGCACAGATATAACTATAATTCTGTTAGAATTGGCTATATAGCTTTCTACATTTACTAGTCTGAAATGATATGTATCACATATCATTAGCGCAATATACATGGGAAACATGCAGTTATTTTTAACTGCAGTTTTTCCTAAGACATTTCACGTCTCTTATTCAACATCAAAAAACATTCTGCATAAACATGACAGTGGAGATTCATAAAAATCAAATGAATACATAAATGATACAGCAAATCATTTTCGTTGAAATAACCAACAGCATTATTCAGGAAAATGTAATTACTTTGGAAAAAAAAATGCAAATGATGGCAGAAAATGATGCATTCCACAGAGCCGAATTCTCCTTACCTTAGCACCTTGGAAAGCTGCCTGCTACTTCACAACACATACTGTGGATTTGCTGCCAATGATGCAGTAGTCTGGGGTCAGAATAATCCCACTCTGCAAATCCTTTAGTAACATTTATAGAAATACAAATAACTTTTGACCTCGCTTATAGCAGCATGTACATTCTCTCTTCTTATAGGAAAGAGCAACGCTTATTCTCAAGGTTATAGAGGGTTCATGGTCTGATATTAAAACAGGATTTATTTCAGCTCCTTTTCCAAAAGCCATCACATAAATACAACCTTTCTTAGAATCTCATTTCATAAAACGGAGGGAAATAGTTATGCTCCTTTGATCTATGAGATTTGAGTTGTAGATGAAAAAGTTTTGAAGGTCATTTGTATGTGATCCCATTTATTACAACCATTTCAATGTTCTTTGTGATGGGAACAAGCAGCCTCTCTACATAAGAAGTTGTATTTTCTAAATCACTAATGTGTTTGCTGAATAATGCGATTCATTTTCCAAAGCATAGGTTGCAGACACACTTTTCATTCTCAGAACATTCACAGAATTTCAATAATAGACTGCAGTCCTGTGACATACTGGACAAAATAAACCCGTCAAGATCAGCATCGTAGCTTGTACAGGGGTCATGTCATTGTATTGTTTGCTATGGCAGAATAGCTGCCTGACAGAAAAACTCTGTAATGTGGCTGGTTTAGCTTTGACACCTGGTCCAACAGAGTGTAAGCCTGTGGTTCTGCCTGGTTCCTTGGTCATTCTAAGGTATTGCTGATTCCTGAGCCTAAATGTTTCAGGGGGTGTTCTGGCACTTTCAGTACTGACTCAGTGATGATTTACAAATGATGTTCATTCCAGCTGAATATGATGTTCAGCTAATTTTGTTTTACAGGAGTCTCACAAATGTAAAATAAAAGAAAGAAACATCCGGTATTGTTCAAAAAAAGATATATTCCAACATATACTATATACCATCTAAATGGTGGCGGGGGGAATTCACACCTTAGGTGGATTCTTTTGGTGAATTATTACTACAGGTCATGGGCATCCAGAGGGTGGGCAGATGTCCTTGAAACATATTTTTCCATAAGTGCAAAATTCTACAGGTGCATATGGTCTCTCTCTGTCTCTTACACTAAGACTGTGTGACTGTATGTGTGTGAGAGAGACTGTGTGTGCATGGGAATGTTTGTCTCTTTGTGAGAGAATATCAAAAACAAATACACTGTCCCATATACACAATGTTTTGCACTAACAAACATCAAACATATAGGCACACACAATATCACACAAAATTTCTCTTTCACACAGTCTGTGTGTCTGTATATGAGAGAGAGTGTGTATGTGGGACAATGTGTGTAACTAAGTGAAAGAGAGAATGTGCCTGTATGTGTGACTATGTCAGACAGTGTGCATGTGTGACTCAGTGTGACAGAATGTGTTTCTGTATGTGTGCATGGCAGTGATGTACAGGGGTTGCAACAGTTGTGGTGCTGACTGGGCCCAATGCTCCAGGGGGCCAAGCCACCACCAATGCAATCCCTGTAGTGTGCCGGGGGAGAGGCGGCCACCGGTGCTGATTGTGCACTGGCCTAAGAGTGGGGGCTTGGGGCAAATTGTGCACTGGTCCTGCCTTCCGAAAGTTCCGCCCCTGGTGCATGTGAGAGTGATTGTGTCTGCATGAAACAAAGTGTGTATTTGTGAGGCAGTGTGTACATAGGTGGGTCTGTGACAGTGTGTTCCTATGAGACTGTACAGTTATGTTGGGTGTACATCTAGTACTTAGTGGGACCTACTAATTAAGTCCAGTTACGTTGGCATAAAAGCTTCCCATTATTTTTATGACACTCGCATTTACAAAAACTGATTGCTTAGTGTAAAGCAGGATGCTGTTGCCTACTTCCAAAGAAAGTCCAACTGAGTTTCAGATGTGAAATAGGCCTGAGGTAGTGTCTGTCAGTACAGATTCCCTCTATATTATATATCTTTTCTTTCCAGCCCACCCCTACCCCAAGAAAATGTCCTGTAGAAGCCCACGCTTCAATTCAGTTGCCCAGCATGACATAAGCTTCTTAAATATAAACCAGGAGTCTGCCAAAGACCTCTGTTATATAACTACAACAATACAGCTAGGCAGAATTGATCAAATGCTAATATATATATCCAACAGTATGTGTTGGCTTTGTCTGTATTAAGGCATAAATCCACAGGCACACAGTAAGCAGTAAATTATTTCTGAAAATACACAAATTTGTTGTTGTTTGTTTTTATTCCAAGTTATTTAAATCAGTCTAGCACACCATAGGGTTTAATAGTTGTATTAAGTAGGATTGTAGAATAATGAATTGGAGATCATGGGGGAGGGATGTTAACAGTGCAGCATATGGTTCATCATATGTTGCCGGTGCTATTTTTGCAAAGAAAAGGTAAACACAGTGCAGAAACTGAGCAATTTTTAATACTCAAATGGATTTGTACATTCCTCTGCATGAGTTCTGCAGAAACTGTTATAGAGAAAATAAAAAGAGGTAAATGCTTTGTTTTCTTTATGCGTTTTGTTTGTTTTAATGATTAAGTCATTTGGTGATGTAACTCACAGTGGGTTATATTTATAAAACAGAGTTAATGATAAAGTACTGGTATCATTGCAGTTACAGCTGTGAGCTACTGTTATTGCAATTTGTGTTGTAATGCTTCCAGTTTTAGCTTTGGTCACTGCAATGATGAACATTTTAGTTTTATTTTCTGTTACCATTTCCTTCTATCTCTCTGTGATGTTTTAGATTATCTTCCTACTATGACCCTCATTGACTAAAATCCAAATAGTCGTGTAGAGGTGTGAATTTGCATATATTCTCCACTTCCCCATGTTCTCTTATTGAGGAGAGTCTGTGAAGTGGCGAATACGTTCGTGAGTCATGAACTTATGGAGCTCTTCGCATAATTTTGCGTGCATGTGCAGAGGTACTTCTACTACTGACTAAGCAGAGGAGTGGTGCGAATGCAACTAGGTGATCTGCTCTGAATTCGCCTGTTTGACTTCGCCCACTTCAGACTGGTGAATGGGGAGGGGGGGTTGATGGCACGGCTCCAATGTTGTGTAAGGCGACTATTCATTCAAAAGTAAAAATGGCGATTGCAACTAAGTAACAAGGTGACATAGAAATAGTGAATTAGACAAGTGAATTCGGACTTTAGTCAATGAGGCTTTCAGTCTCTAACATGTATGGCTTAACTTCTTTGTCCTTTTACTACCTACTTCCTTCCCTCTGTGATGTAAATGTAATGTATGCTGGCTGCAAACACTTGTAGTTATAATACATTAACTACCCTCTATGGAAAGTCCCATGAACTTTATGTGCCTGTGCCTTATGCTTTTTATATGGATACAGAGCTCATATGTTCCCCAGTAGGTTTTTTTTCATTATATATAATATAAAAATCCAGTAAATAAAGGAGTTTTACTTTGAAGCAATATCTCCTTTTATACATATATTTTTATGTGTGTCCATATAGTATATGTGTGCATGTATGTGGGGGTATGTGTGCATATGTGCTTGTATGTGCAGCCACCTAGTGCATAAATCAATGTTTCTGTGACCAGCCAGCAGCCCAGAGTTTGGGCTGCATAGGAAGAATTTTTGAGTGCCAGGGATTTTTCTTGCAAATAAGAAGAATGCACGTAACTTGTATTCCGCAAACGAAAACTCACACAAAAAGCTTTTTCTCTTAGCACAGAATTGATCAGAGGCCTTACCCAAGATATTATTCCAGCAACAACTGTAGTACTTTTTAGTGGGTACCTGCACTATACACTAAATTCCTAACAACAACCAAGTCCTATGAAGAGGAATGGAAAAAGATGTGCTAAATGTTCATGGTCAGTTCAAAATAGATCCAAATGTAACTGTGCTGCTTCTTGAAAAGACGTGTATCTCCAACGCTTATACACAAAAGAAAACTGAAAAACAAAAAGCGCGCAAAGAAGCACCAATAGTGCTTTATCACAAAAATAATGTAAGTACGACAGAACAGATCCTTCCAGCACTGGAAGATAGGTGCATCAAATGTGAGGATATAACGAAATCACCACAATATAATCCGTGAACCATATCAAACATAAAATCCACCGTGCTCTGGTGTGCAGGGAGGCTTACCAGATAAACTGGATACAAGCACTTTAAGAGTAGCACTCAGCAAAAGAGTGTGTGTACCAAACTGCTTGATAGAAGTAGGCAAAAACTCAAATGGTGACACTGAAAGTCTCAAACCGATCATTCAGACACATAAAATGATAAAACAAATCTCCATGGTGCAGAAAACTTTTAACATGAGAAGTAATCAAAAAATGATTATACTACAAACAAACAAGGTAAAATCAGCATGTAACAGGTAAATGGTCAAATCTCTACGTGTTTCACTGCCCAGGAGTTAGCAGCTTCCTCAGGAGAAATATTAAAGTTGATGTGTGGAAGAACCGACAGGTTTAAATCCATTTATTCTTGCAATCATTGGAAAATGGGCGTCTGACATCAGAGTGGAACGCGTTAAACTAAATTCTTACCTGAGGGCAGGATGTCCACCTTTCTTTGTGATCTACACATTACTACTGCCCCTTTGGGAAAAACAGCTTTAGCCTAATCGCAACAATTTAAGACTCACAGATTTTTATTGTCACCAGATGCTGGGCATTCCTTTCTCCACTGGCAGACCTACAGGGGTCATGGCAGTTGTGGTGCTGACCAGACCTGGTGCTCCAGTGGGTCTGGCTGCAACCCTTGTGACCCCTGTAGTGCACCGTAGGGAGAGAGGGCCCTGGTGCATGCTGTGCTCTCTTTATTCCTCAGAATCTGCTCTCTTTGGGGGTCATGCTGTAAAGTCTGAATTGTTGTGTAAAGGTATGAATTCGCCAGTTAAAGACAGTCACAATAGACTGATACTGTCGCAGTCACAACTTTACAGAGGAAATGCCAAAGCTGGAACTTTAAAAAAATTGTCACGGTCGCGATTTTATAATGGGAGAATTGTCGCAGTCGCGAGTTTATAATGGGTATCCACTGTCTGCGAATTGGGCAGTCAAATTCGCACTTTACAGAATAACCCCCTTTATTCCTTAGAATACAAGAAATTATGAAATGAACTTTATGTATTACAAACTGAACAAACAAATCATTTACCACAAGAGCATTACCCCATAAGAATTCATTTATATAACATATATAACAAAGTAATCATGCATTTATATAAACCCTTGCAAATGTACTACTTTAATAGCTGCTTAAAAATTATCCTTAAATGTGTGAATATTCATTGGGTCTGTTAAAAGAAAATTACTCTTCCGTTGTACTGCTTATTGCGAGCTTTGCAACTTCTAGTTCAGAAGAAAAAGCAGGTGATAAGCAATAAGGTACCATGATGCCCTGGGGCATCCTTAGCCAGTGATCAAAGATCACTGGGACAGAGAGTCTGGTGGATTACAGAGTTTTAATTTGCTGAACTCTCTAGATAATTCTTGGTCTGCTACATTAGGCAAGATGCCAAGGGCTGCTGGAAAAAATCTATGAACAAAGCTTGGTGATTTTCATAGCTCTTACATAAAAGAACAGTTTGAAGGCAATATTGGTGCCACACGTCTCTTACATAAATCAAATGAATCAATGTATTGATAGTCACAGCTTACAGATTTCAATCAGAGCAGGGGGATAGAGAGTACATGTTAGAAAACCATTAGAAGGTAAAAGAAAAAAATAACTGAACAACATAAGCTAATTGACCATAAGCCTTATTTTATTAGCATGCATTTAGAAATGCCTTTATAATACGAGAAGCTGTGCCCCATTTACTATTGTAAACATTTCTATACTATTACTCTATAATATTAGGTTATTCCATTTTCTTTGAGGTAGAAGAAAAGAATGTAAAAAGTCACTTGGAAAAAAGACAATTCCGCTAAATGCAATCCTTCTTCTACAACCAAATTCAGTATTATTTTATTTCCAGAGGTAAGAAAAGTCCTTGTGAACTCCAGTAAATGAAATACGTCTAAAATACAATGTTAATGCTGTGCATCATGGAAAGTGTCTGTTATCTGTTCTCTGTAGCTTGTAGAAGATATGCTTAATGTGACACAAACTTTACTTCTAGAAATGAAATCTTAAGTCATAACACATAGGACAGTCATGTGTTACTGGTGAGTGAAGCCAAGTTGATTTGAACATGATTTCCTAAGTAGTTTTGCTGTAGTTCATACTAAATTCTCCAAACATTGTTTGTTGAATTGTGTGGAGCTGAGAAAGATCAGTCTTCCTCTAAAAGTAATGCAAGTGGATTGGACAAACATGAAGCAAAGCTATGTACCTGTCTGCCATAACACCAATACATTATTGCTTTGCTCATGTACCAATTAAAAAAAAAAAAAACAGTAGAAGACATATTACCTGCTTCGTCTGAGGAATACATGCTTTAATATATACTTTAGCTGCTCAAAATATGCACCCTGCACAGTTCGTTTACTTCAGAAAATATACATGTTTAAATTGTTTTTCTTTAAATGGGGAGTCTATTGTACAAAACAAAATGCCATATGCCTGATGCACATTTGAAACAGTCCTATTCCCTTCACTTGAGGTAAAGGGCCAGATTCCGAAAAGGTCGTAGTCCTGGGGAAATGCCTTTGCGAAGGCATTTCCCTGAAGTGCACGAGGTGCGGCTGCTCAAATAGGCACGGTCGCGCTTCATGTACTTCACAAACAGGCGAACAGAGTGGCCCAAAAACTTTGCACACCCCAGTGCTGGTACTTTTCTCATATTACATTTTTCATTTTTTAGACATAACTAGGGAATTCATCAACATAGGCAATCTTTCTAGTAACCCATAGCCACCAATAAACATTTAGAATTTACTGGTATAAATGGAATACAATTATGAAAGGCAACTTTTCATTGGTTGCTATGGGTTACTAGACCTGTGTAAATGATTGCCCCATTAATAAATTCCACCGGAAAGTTTCATATAGAATTATTCATTGGAGATATTTATAAAAATCGAAAAAAAATTTCTCCTGGTATATCAATAATTATATTTATTAAGCCCCTTCTGACCTTTTTATTGCTGAAAAGTGTTCGCCTGGTTGAGGGTGGTGAAAACCCATTATTCCCTATGGAGGTGGTTTAGAACATTTTTTTAGTCCCATCCAAAAGATCAGTCATATTGATATCAATGAAAAACGAGCTCCATTGAAAGTAATGGAAAGTGTAGTGGTATTTGCTGCATAGATATTTATTGATATCGTTCTTTTTCGATATTGATAAATTTTATTCACTGTTGCAAAACTGAGAGAAATTGAAAATGCGACAAAAAGGAAAAAACGGTGATGTGGTGAAATGGATCGATTTGCAGCAAATCGATCAAAATGATCTTTATAAATATCCCCCATGTTATATTAAGTGTGCAATAGAAGCAGGGCTGATATACACATATATGTGCCGTAAGCAACATGTCCAACTCCGCAATTAAAGGGGAACTATAGTGTAAATTGATACTTACCTGATCGATGTAGCAGCAGTACACTTTGGGCGAAATTTACTAAAATTGGAAAAGCGATTATCAATTTCCATTTATCGATATCGTGTTTATCGATATCGTGATATTGAAAAAACGGCCATTTTTTGCAAGAAAATGCATCACCTGAACATCCGAATAACAGAAATTGGTATCGATATTGCGATATCGAAAAATATCACTGCCAATTTTTACCGATCTTTTGAAAATCAAATTTTTAATACGGTTATACTATTCGATATCGCAATATCGCAATATCAGTAATTCGATATAACGATATCGGTAATTTTCGGCGATACTTATTAATATCGGTAAGTCAATTAAAATCCATTTTTTTTTTATTTTAATAAATTTCACCCTTTGTGTACTGCTTCTAGATCAGTATTCATCTGATGAGCCACAGCCCAGGATCGTCAGATGAATACATCGCCACTTCTCCTCACTTCCAGGTCTATGTAATTGACGTCAGTTGCTCACATAGTTTCACCAAAATTAACCAACTGCGCATGCGGCGATATTTTAATCTGACGATCCTGGGCTGTGGATCATCAGATGAATACTGATCTAGCAGCAGTATACTTAGTGTACTGTTGATAGATCGACCATGTTAGTACCAATTTACACTATAGTTCTCCTTTAAGTTCTTTGTAGTACATATAAATCTCCACTCTAACAAACTAGACCAAAACATCAGGTAAAAGAATCTACCATATATTGCACACTTGAAAAGATTTATATCACCTCGTTTACATTTTGCTCCTAGCAAACAACAAACTATGGGCGATTTTCTGCTCTTCCCACTTTGTTTGAACTGAGTTGGCAAATGCTAATAGAATCTATTGCTTTCAAGCCTTAAAATCAATTAGCAGTATATTAGGCCAGACTTGCTGGAAGCCAATTTAAGTAATATTTTTTTTTTTGTGGTGTGTGTGGCAAAAAGCAAAGAGGCTGGGAACCAGGTCCCAAAGACTCATGGGACTGTGATAATTCATAGTCATTACAGAACTCGAGGATATGTCTGGATAGTAAACCAACAAGAAACTGTTAGTTATTTGCCCCTGGTGGAGCCTACGTTGCTCTGACACATTCAATTAAAATTAATTGTTTTTCCTGATGTTCCATGAAAAAGTCTTCATCTAATTCTAATATGAAAGAGCACAAACAGGATTAAAAGAGAAATCATGGTGCAGGTACGTAACTATCAGGTGGTCACAGTGGTTTGCGGCCAGGACCATTGCTACCCTCAATAGGTCTGCAGGGTCTGCAAGTTGTGCTCCCATAGAATTCCGTGAACTTCTTTGGTCCAGGGCAGCATTGCTGGGGGGACAAAAAGGGGGGAATGGGAGACGGCTAGTTGTTAGTTACACCACTGTCATGGTGCGTAGAAGGGTTGTTTAAATACTGCTCTATCCAATAAAAAATAGCATAGATTACAACTATTGTTTTTATATCCATTTTAATAGCGACAATATATAGCTCATTCTGGCATTTGGTCCCCATATTTTTTAACCCTTTTGAGCAAATTGTGGACAGATACTTCAATACCAGAGATTATTGATTCAACTACAGGTGCTCTGACTTAAGCCCCCAATTTTCCACCTTATAAGTGCAAAGTCAAATCCTTTAATTCATGTTGTTACATCTTAACATTCTATAACTGACCACAAATTTGCAGGAATGGTTGTGAGTTGTTGCATAAATTCAGAAAATAATGATCTTTGCTCTGATTATTGCTCCTTTGTTTATACTATACATTTCTCCAGCCTGAAATGTAAACTGTTATCTAATAGTAGGACTGGTGATTCTAGCCAATATAAACCACTAGGGGCTACACTTTCATGATCAACATACTTTTGTTTTTGTATTATATCACATATTTTTAAAACCCACTTGATAATTGGATTTGTGATCCTATCATATAGAAATTTTTGTATGCAAAATGGACAGGTAGAGAAAGCAATTTTATATTAAATTAGAGGTATTTCAAGCAGTGAGATAATTATTTTATTTGTACATATTCTGTTTCCATCTATAAAACAGAGAAAGTGTCCATATGGCCAATACCACGCAACACCTAACCTAAATGCCTAGAGGCTGCCTGATCATTAGAAAGCTGAAAGAAGCTGTGGAGAACAGTGTGAGTTGTCCGTGCACATTCTCAAATGCTTTAGATCAGTTGGTTAATTAACGTTATTCATTGGAGCCTTTGCTTCTCGGAAAAAGCTAGACGCCATCCGACAGGACTTGTTATCTAAGTTTTAAAGCTTATCTGTCAGAGCAAAAAAAAAA
>JAKJJM010093549.1:0-15860 GCA_021901965.1 Pipa carvalhoi
AATCAATCTGCTTCACATGAAACATCTAATGGAGGGAAATGCTTCTCACTAAGGTATAGTACTGCATATGTAAAGATGTAATCTGACTATAGTTCTCCTTTAAAGCAGTGACCTCCAAACCTACAGCAGCTGTGTGCAAGTAGGATCCTTTTTTCTATTGTTACTATCATGTTGGACTGGCCTGTGTTTATGACTATAATCAGTATTTCATTACTGTTACCAGAAAGTTTGGTATCCACAGTCTGTTATACTGACTGAATATTTAGTTCAAAACTAAAATAGCCCATGTTTGTGAACATCCACCCAACATATAGTGCATAAGTCACATAACATTTATATCACCCCATTATTTTGATTTGGTTCTAATAATGGAATAGGGTCTCTTAGTTTGAAGATAGCAGAGCATTGTTTAACCACAGACATCTGAAGTGTGAGTTTATTGTCTAATGAAATCAGTGCACTGGGGTTTATACACCTGAGATCTGAGACAGATCAAATCCAGGCAATGGGGTTATATAATTAAATTTATGATACTAAACCAGATGAAATCATGGAGATGAATGTCTAGTGCAAATATTCAATAGTATAATTTAATGTTTAAAAATAATTCCCTGTCACAATCATAGTCACAGCACAAAATCTTGTGTAGTCTATGGTTGAGGAACATTTATATATATTTTGCATGATGCATATTGGCACAGGTTATGGATTAGACATAAAGATCAAGGTATTTGTGCCCCAGGACCCCTTACAAGGGATTTCATCTGCAGGGGCAATCATTTACAGTGTTCTAGTAACCTGTAGCCTAGCATTCTCAGGGACCTAGAATAATGAAAGCCAATCTTACCTATATCTGTAAAAATGCAATGTTTGAAGTTAAATTATTGTTTTTTTATTAGCTTATCTTATTCCTTTCTCATTGCTGGTTGCAGCAAAATTGGACTTTTTGGGGTACTTCATAAATAGGTATTATAGGTAGTGTTTCCACAGGAAAGAATGGTGTTTTTTTTATAAACTACCTATAAGTGATATTTTGTATTTTATGTCAGTTGCTTCTGTATATGTAAGAATCATACCTGGTTTCTGTTATGTAGAGTTGGATCTGACAGCTTTTTGGGATGGCAGAGGAAGAGGATTCCAGTTGAATTCTAGACAATGGAATCCCAGTCTGTACCATTTTGCTCAATAAAGAAGGGTTGTGAAGGGGTTTATGAGAATAAATGCTAACCTGTAAGGCCAGGGTCCCACTGGCTGTTTTTCAGCTGAGCTGGAAAAATAGTATCCATTGTTTCCTGTGGGATAACCCACACAGGCTATTTTGTTTTGTACCATAGACAATAATGAGCCCAGCTGAAAAGCAGTTAGTGTGACCATGGCCTAAGACTTTGTATTTTATAAGTGGTCATAGTTAAAGGGGTAAGGCAATGTGTTATCATGCAATTAAGATAATACATGTTTTTGTAGTTCCAAAGAAGCACAAGAGACAAAACAAGAGAAATCAAAAATGGCATTTTACAAGTACTGCATAGGACAACTGACATACCAATCCAAATGGCAATTGTCTTTGGCGCTACTAGTCATTTCACTGTGTAAGCTGTATGCAGATTCTTAGACATCAGCTGCATAAGCATACATTTATCAACATTCAGAGGCATATTATTGCAAGAATTCATATGAATTCACCCTCATTGTAACAAAGTCAGTGCATATTCACTATATAGCATGTTGTTGCTGCAGTGGAGAGAATTGTTACAAATTGTCAGATAAATTGTAGTGGTGGTGTACTGGCAGTGGTGTATTGTAGTAAAATTGTCATAGATAGTTGTATAAATGATATCGTCTTTATATGGGTCTGTTTAAGGGAGACAATGTTACCATAACTATATTTTTCTACATTATTGACAACATACTAACAATAGGCATATATTATCATAAGACAAATAAATGTCAGCATTTTGTCACATTTTGGTCACCAGTATTGTTGCAGAAGAATAGTCACATAAAAGGCTACAATTGCTTTTTTACATTCATTTTAATATCAGTTAATTCCTATTTTCAGTGAATTGCAGTGAATGGCAACAGGAACTTCATCATAACCTCCACTTTAAATTTGCTAAGTCGTATCCACATAGTCATGCCAACAGGCCTTGGTAAATTGTCACTTCAACACATGATGAATACTCAAATTGTGGTCACATTCATGGTGAATAGGCACAAAACGGTGAGTTAATGCATGGTTGCCGTAATGTTGCAAACTGTGCGAGAATACACTACTTTCCAAAATAACAATCTTGTGTTGAATTGTCACAAATTCACACTTTTACAGGACACTTCGCTCTTTAATAAATATGTCCCTAAATCTCATCTGCCAATTAGAGTCCGATGTTGCTAGATTGTTGGGAAGGGATGACAAGTCCTGTGTCGCCTGTACCTTTCTAATTATTGTGATGCACATGAAAACAACGGCGTGTTGAATTTGTTGTCCTCATGTATTCATTTCTTTCCTACTTGTTGACTATTGTTAATATCATGTTTTTAAAAACAGAACCAAGCTTATTCGGTTGTCATATCGGGATCTAATCATTTCTAACAGCATAATACAATGGATGTACCAGAATGTGGCCCTCTTACTGTGTCTAACTGAGGCAGATTCAGCCTGGCAACTAATAGCAATAACGTAATGCTGTGCTGGTATTTCCATTTACATAATATCATCCGAAGCATGAGTGGGAGAAGGAAGAACACAGTTATGTTGCAGTTAACTATGGAATGCTGAACACAGCAGGTGAACAGAACTAGAATCTACTCACACTTGAATATGATACAGGCAGAGGCAGCAGTCCCAGTCAGGGTAGTAATAATAATAATAATAATGTCTACAAGGCAGGGATTCCTTAGCAAATAACTTGATTACCCAAGATTCTGTGCTACATCAGACTAAAAGGCAGGCAGCCTCAGTTTCTTTCTTCATTACTTGACTTGGCAGAGGAATCCTGCTGAAGACTTTCCAATGTGCATCCAAGCTTCTTGTATTTGCGCTGTGCTTTTTTACATTCCTTTCTCCCTCTCATATTCCATCCTTATCCACTGGATGATTGAAGGGACATCTTGTCAAAATAACCGCAATGCTGTCTTTCACGCTAAACCTATTTTTAAGGAGAAAGTGGGCAACCATATATGATACCATCCTTACTCAGCTGGCCTCTTTATTTACATGAACGGAAAGTTAGAACTGTTTCTTTCCTCAGATGTGCACTGGTATGAAAGGTCAATCACCGCTCTGATCAGAATGTATATTAAAGGGGAAGGCTATTTAATTTAAGATTTATCCTAAAATATGCAATTCCGTATTTTCTGTCATCATATTTTTTTATACAGTTCTCCAGCTATTAGCTGATGTATTCCCTTTCTGCTCCTTTAGGTCAGAGTCCTAAGCATGCACTGTAGAATTCCTGCTGCAATTGATACAACTAATTCTTTAATGTGACAAACAGTTTGTAGCAACTGGAACAATCTTTAAATGTTAATAAAACTATGTTCTGGGTGAAGGTTTCTGCAGCTTGAGATAGTAGCAGCATAACAATAATTCATGAGTTAATTGCCAGGAATAAAAAATAAAATACAAGGCTATTTTAGAGAAATGTTTGTTTCAGGATCACATTGTCAAATTAGACTTTTTTGAGGCACTTTCTGTCTGAGTAACAGGCAGGCATTTTTCCTATTAATTTTTCTATGCAGTTTGCATCATGCTTATCTGGGATTATGTAGTATATTAAGGATCACTGCTTTGATTTCTACTAGTACTGTAAAACAGTTACCATTGTATTTGTATAATGCTACTGCAGATCACTACTAAATATGCAATTACATTGGAAACACATTTTTGATCAGTGCCTTTCTCCATGTACATTAATATAAATCGACCTAAAGATCAGCACTCCCGAAAAGATATCAATCCTTCCTCTGATCAATAATTATTATTTTGTAAATCCCACATGCCCAGATGTGGAATGTTCATCTGTTACAAAATGAAGCAAACAGTGGTAAATTTCTAAAATAAGAAATGCCAGGACCATATGGGCCGAAATAAAGACAGCGAATTGCAGCAAAACTGCCACCCTAAGCCCTGTCACTGAGACCCTGCTCTAGGTGCCTGACCTTCCATCCAAGACATTTGGGTATCATTAAGCCCACTGCACTGCTTGTTGGGGAAGCTACCCTTCTGTAGCTAAGGCTAACTATCACTTCTGAAGAGACTTTTACTGGGCTCTGCTAACTTTATAATCCTGACAGGCACATCCCACCCTTCTGGAGCCAAAACATTACCTTTTATTAACTCTGAGATTCCACCCAGAATTACATAATCATAAACATTTCTCTTAATAAATTTCTCTGCAATAAATGACATACTCTACAAATGATGTGCTCTACTAGATTGAGTAACCATAAAACACTTTGGGTGAAATTTATTAAAATTGAAAAAAATTCATTTTAATCGATTTCCCGATTTCGATAAGTATCGCCGAAAATTATCAATATCGCGATATCAAATTACCGATATTGTGATATCGGGCATTATTTTCGCAATTACAAACGATTTACAAAAAACTGAAAAATCGCGGCCAATTTTGTTCGATATCGCGATATTGAGTTGCTGATTTCGCAATATCGGATGGTATTTAATCTGATTTTGCAAAAATCTAAAAAGTTTGCGATCGATTTTTTTCAATATTGCGGCCAATTTTTTTCAATTTTAATACATTTCGCCCTTTATATCTTAGAACACATATTACATACAGTAATACTCTTATACACAGAACACTTTAGGAAATGAAACACTTGCTATTTCCATTTTCCCACACAAGAGATCAGGGGCCCACCAGGAAACAAGACATCAGGCACACACTAAGACACAAGAGATCGGGGCCCACCAGGAAACAAGACATCAGGCACACACTAAGACACAAGAGATCGGGGCCCACCAGGAAACAAGACATCAGGCACACACTAAGACAAAAGAGATCAGGGGTCCACCAGGAAACAAGACATCAGGCATACACTAAGACACAAGAGATCAGGAGCGGTATTTAATAAAGTCGGAAAGACCGGTACCGGTCTTTCCGACTTTACTGCGGTCCCGATTTCCAGATTTTGGAAATCTGTATTTTTCGATTTCCATAATCTGGAAATCGGATATTTGTACCGAAAAAATCTGTAGCCATTTAAATCAATGGTTATGGATCGGTACAAGTACCCGATTTCCATATTATGGAAATCGAGAAACACCGATTTCCATAATATGGAAATCGGGACTGTCAGAATTAAGCCCGAAAAGACTCCAATCGAGTCTTTTCGGGCTTAATAAATACCGCCCCAGGAGTCCACTAGGAAACAAAAGTACTTTTTCATCAAAAAAGATTGGGAAAAAAATTGATCGAAAAGTATCAATTGATATTTTTCAATCGGCAGCCATTTTTTTACATAAAAAAAAAACTGGAGAATTTGAAATCGATCATCTCGAGTTTTGTAAATTTCACCCCAAGAAGATATGGTGCAAACATTAGTTTAGACTTTCGTGAAAAAGTACAAACGCATATATATATATATATACAGTGTGTATATATATATATATATAGAGAGAGAGAGAGAGAGAGAGAGAGAGAGAGAGAGGAGTGTTTCAGTACTTGAAGATTCCTTTTTTATGTGGACTAATGGTCAGTTTAGATAGACAAGCTTAGATAGACAAAGAAATTATACTAAAACAAACAGAATATTGGAGCAGTCATAAATATTGCTAGAAGTTGGTTGGAGTTGACAAGTGGTGATAAGAGGGGTTGGTGGAATTCTTACATAGAGACTCATAGATTAAAAGCAAACAGAAATACATACATAGTTATTACCTTTGAACCAGGTACCCTTGGTTTAAATCCTTTTCAGTATTTAGGAGTTTAGTGTCTTACAGTTGGTTAGTGCATTGGTTTATCTTAAAAATGTTGGCATCTCTGTTTCTACTCTAACAAATTGTTGTGTTGAGTGTCTTAAAACTTTTAGTTAAATGGCCCTATACGACTGTATCTTTAAATTTAGGGGATGAAAAGTGAAGGCAACAAATAATCATAATACAACTACGTCTAAAAATGTTTGAAGTTGTATTTATGAATTATGTTACTTTTTGTCTGTTTTTATCTTTACTGATAGTAATCATGTTGTATTTGTTGATTGAATAAACCCTCCTAAAATATTTTACACAGCTTTAGCTCAATCATGCTGACAGTCCCAGATAGAAATTAGTCACTGGTATGCATATCTGCTTTCCAAACGGCAAATGATTGTCAGGTACTTTTATTCCTTTTATCAGATGTACAGCAGATTACACAAACATCTACAGTAGGCATAGCGTTTACTGCACTCCTTGTTGGGTTACAATGCTACCCATTATTACTAGTGTTCCTATCCTCCTGACTTCCTGCACTACTGCTAGACTCCTCCCCACCTCCAAGGAGCATGGCCAAAAAGAATAAAAGTTTCCACACTTCACTTTATATAATGAAAACTAAGTGACACCCTCACGGACTGACTCTACATAGGCAAACCAATCACAGGAGACATGAAGCAAGGAGATAGGGAGCCAGAATAGACACAGGAACCCATCAGTGACATCAGACTCAAGAACATACCTGCGAACTTTGTGGGCTGTCATGACCCAGAGGTGAGCTCCCTCCTGAGTATCAGTGTCAAGTAGCAGGACTTAGTGGCATGAATTGTGTCAAATTGGGGACGGAACTACTTTAATAAATGTGAATCAGGTTGGAATGGGGGGATAACTGGGATGGGATTTGGTTGAAATGCAGTGGAATTTAGATAGAGGGGTGGAGTTTGGGCAGAGGGGTACGGATTAGGACAGGGAAGGGCAGAGCTACTGGCTTTACTGGTGTCCTTAGAGACCCGGTGTTTACTGAGTCATCAAGTTCCCAGGTCCATCCAGGTAATATACAGAGGAACAGGCACAGCAACACCAAAGTACAAAACAGTAAGTGCAATTACATATAGTAGGATCAATGTAAATGAATCCACATGAGTGTAAATGAACCTCTGTTAAACAAACTAGTAGTAGAACAATAGATGTCATATAGACTCTTTCTGAATAAAGAATTGAAGTAAGGTTTTTTCCCTCTGTGGTCGCCAATACATGATAAAATGTACCAGAGCTTAGTAAAAACAACTTAAACAAGGTGTATATTTACTTTTTAATAAATCTCAGGGAAAGGTAGGCTGCTGGCAAATGAGTTCACAATTTCACTTTCAATATCAGTACAGATATCATCTGTGTATCTACCATGTCAGAGACCGAATATAGCAACCTAATTAACTGAGGCTCTCAAATGGACTGTGTGTCTCTATCTCCAGTTTTAGACCAGTGAAGCCTGTTTATAACTATATGAAGGGAAAATCATCAGCAGGGTCAATTGCCTACATTGGCTTAGTAATCCATAGCAACCAATCTGAGGCTGGCTCTCTTTATTTAAACATCTGTGTACGAAGGAATTCTAACTGCTGCTATGGATTGTTAGACCTTTGTAAAGATTGCCCCTGTTGATGAGTTCCCTTATAAGTGTTCACCAAACTATGGTGCTGACTAGAACATAGGCCTCTGCTTACAGTTGGGAGAGTGATTTGCTATGCCTCCCCTGATAGGGATCACTGTAATTATGGTTAAGATTCTTGGGACCTGCCTAGCAGGGTAATAGACAAAAATGACACACTTTGGAAGGGATTAACAGCAAAACAGTTTGTAAAGTGTATGTAGGAATATGCAAGCAAACATATGTAACTATTTTAGCAGTGATAAAGATTATACAGCAACGATAATCTCAATAACCACGAGCCCCCAGGCCCCAATAGCAAAATATTTATTATCAATAGAAGAATGTATGTTATCCACACATTGATGTTGCCACCAGCCACATAATCCAAAAAGAACCACACGGGGGCACCAGTATCAATTTAGATTTAGTAATAGGTTTGTTCCCCTAACAATCTGCACTTACTGTATGTATCAGGACAGTGACAACGAAATGAAATGAGGGTGCAGAATAGTAATAAATACTGAAAGCATGTGTAATGCCATTTAAGATGGGAACTTTTTCTTCAGGCACTTAAAATAATTAGTATCAAACTCAGGGGTGATGCTAGGATCCCAAGAGACCTGGGGCACAGGCTCCAAATCAGAGTTACATATCTAAAATGTATCTAGTCTGGCTACCTTTACTATTCTGTAGTATTGCATGGACATTGCAATAACGGGGAATCCCTCTACACATATGTTCTATATGCTATGTATTTAAAGTTAAACCACAATCAGACAGTTTTATATTCAGCAGAAAAGTTCTATAGTTTATATTTTGTACACTGAGATCCAATGTCCACTGGTCCAGATGTTAGTTAAGGAGTCCTTTATGCAGCAGACACAACATTGGACTTATTGTGGAATCTAACATACCACCCATTATGCACAATTCAGCGTAACAGCGGTATCTTTTTGGAAACTGACACCTTGTCAGTATTACCCGATTATGCGGGATACACAGGTAAAGGGCTTAATGGACGCCATCTGTCATATTCAACTTCTGCTGATTTAGTGTCTATGTTCTATTTACTTTTTCTATTCTGTATTGTAGGCCTTAAACAGCTATAATGACGGGGACATTGAAGGATCTAGAAGACTAGGAAGAAATGCTCTTTATGTATCGATAGCATCTATCATCATTGGACTAATGGTCATTGCAACGTACTGTGTTGTTCATTTCTCAACGGTATGTGATTTTGCAGTTTGAATAAGAACAGCAGAATGGCAGATGAGAAAACACGAAGAAAATATATTTTTCCAGCTATAGTAATGAATATAGTATAATTTGTGCACGGTCCTAGCAAACAGATTCATATTTTGTTATATTTGCATATGAAAAATTCTGTGTTTATTATATAGTGCAAGCAAACCAAATATTTCCTAGGACTATAAGAACATTAAATAATGGTTATAAGATCATTAAATAGCAATTTTAATGTTTCTGATTAAATATCCCAAAAATAGAGTTAAACAATTTTACTATCTTCTATTGTGTATGTGGGATTCTGGGAGTTTTGTTTTAACAGCATCTCTAATGATGCAGGATAAAGCTCATTGTTCTTTCAAGTTCAATTATGAGAGAGATATTTAACCATGTTGACAATGTAAGAACCATATCATCAAGTACCCACATTCCTCAGGGGAATACCTACAGCCAGATCCTTTTCAATTCCTCTGCCTTTTCCCAGGTTAAGTTCTAGTTCAGCAGCAGTGGGACTACATCTGGCTGTGGGGACTAGATGGGTTAGTGTAGGTGACTGGTCATACACACGAATATTTTCCTCTCTTGCTCATTTTTATGTAAATAATCAACTACATCACAGTTAAAATATTGGCAATGTTGATCTCCCTTACCACCAGCAACATTACTCAAACCAAAGACTTAAATCAACAGTTACTATCCTTAAGCATCATAACTGCATGGGGGCTACAGTCCAAGTATAAAAGGTGCTATTTGCTTTCATCCATGAAAAAGGAACAATGCAAATAGTCCAATGGAGGGGCATCTGTCTATGCCTATGATGTAGTCCATGGAAGCACACAATAAGAGACAGTCCTTAGAGTTTTGATCTGTCATCAGTGCACTGCCATTTATCACCACTGCAAATGAAAAATAATCCATGAAGCAGTCAACCAACATTTTTATAGACCCTCACCCCAATGTATTAGAGGTGAAGTGAAGAAAAGGGGGTCTGCAACTGACTCCATCCAGTGTTGCGACTTCTTCCCTCTTGCAAAGTGGGGGTGATGGTGGCTCAGCTTTGATCACCCCCCTCCCTTACTTTAAACTGTTCCTCCATATCCCATTGTGCAAAAGAGGAGGGGGGAAGGGAATCTGAGAGACCACCTCCCAGGGCACATGTTTTCTTGCACAAGGTAGAGGAATTGGGTCTAAAGGGCCCATGTATAATAATGTAGTTATACCCATTCCCCCCTGGGAAATCAGGGTAGAGAGAAGTGGAGGGGTTCTGACAGGTCCCCTTCTCTGCATGTGTCCTCCACTCCCCTGCACAGTCCACATATTTATCATATTATTTTTTACTAGAGGAAGGGTTACTTGTACTTGGTATTTTTAAATATTATGCTGGATTTGGATACTTGACAACCAGTCATATTATTTAGTGTTGGTGTGTATGGCAATTTGAATCATTCTCATCAAATCAGATCAAATTGGAACTTGGTAGTGTTGGATTTTGTGGAATAAATAGGAATCTGAACTGCTCATACCTAGCATATAGTCTGTATAGGTCCATCAAATTCTAGCTTTGAAAAATCATATCCATGTTGATCCAGAACAAAGAAACACCAGAAGACCAGCTGCTGATTTATTCACATAAGGGAAAATGGTGGGGAACTCTTCCTGATTCAGTTGTCAGCAATCGGACAGATTCCCACATCCATTTTCATTTAATAATCAAATCTAGCAATCCTTTTCTTTCTAAATTCCAATTCAAGAAAAAAAACCATGAAATGTCTCACTCATAAATAATGTAAATAATTTGGTAAATTCGCTGCCCTTATGGTGAGTTAAATATAACTCTCTGAGTGTAGTATTCAAAGCCATATTATATGTATAAAGAAAAATGATTGTAATAAAAAAGGAAATATAACATTCTACCAAGGCAAAAAAAAGTATGTACTGCACAATATTTACTCAGTACATGTATACATTTCAAAAAAGCACATTGCTTGAGGAGCACAGCATTTATATTTTTTCCTTTATTGTGGACACAGATCAAATTAGGAAAATGGCAAGCTTCTCCAGCAATTGTCTATTTTTAAAGGAACATTTCCCCTTTAAGTTTTAAAAAAAGAATATCTAATTTGTGGCCCTCTAGTGGTTATTGACCAGATTTCCCAGAACCCTTCTAACCTCGGAAACTTCTGTTTTAATAAGGGTCTGTGATACGCAAAGTGATCCTGGCAGGTCTTACATATTTTAAACACTACAAGTAATAATGGCTAAGGGTTTGTAATTTCAATTTGAATTACAGCATTTTCTTTTGTTTAATTACCTGCAGCATTCAATTTGAGCATTGTAAAGAAGTGTGAAAACCTCATTTCAGAGAAGCACTGACTAGACTCTTATGATCTTCAAAGGAGAAGAGGCACATCTTTTGTATACAGGAGAATCTTCAAGTTACTCAGCAAACATGATGGATGTTAATGAATACTTTACATTTATAAATCTACATATGTGCATGCACATATATGGACTGTACATATCATATGTTTACCACATCCCTCTCTGTTCAAACACGATATCAGTGACCTCTGACCCAGTGGAAAGAGTAATAGAAGTGTGGTTAGTAATAATCCAAGATTTGAAGTAGACCTGTATATGTAGCTGATTAGTTTTCCCTCCTGTAAATAAGATTCACAATGGTATAGCACAGAGTATTCAGTCTTATTGGAGGCCTCTCTTTTAAAGAGCCAATTAAAGAATGATGTCAGTATTTTCTATTAATGTTGTCCTTGAAATCAAAGCAGCACTCAAAGAAGCAGTAAAAATGCAATGTTTACTTCTCAGATATATGGAAAGCCTCAAACAGTTTCAAGCTTATGGCGCTAAGTGATCTAAAAAGATTCAAGGTTATGCAGTGATTTTCAGGTTAAAAATGTACATATACATTTTTATTTGTACAGTTTTTATCAGTAGATAAGTTTGCCATGCTAGAGGTACCATATGTGTAAAGCATTAGCCCTACAGCATGTTTGAGTAGAATTATCATGACACCATTATGTGCTGGTATTCCTTACATTGGAACATAGTGAATCTTACTGTTTTCATATGTTGGTTGATGTAAAAATATTTGAAAGTAGCAGTAGTGGTGATGAATTTCTGTTCGTTAAATGTGTTTGTAGTAGTACTAACAAATAATCAGAACCATAACTTGACAAAATATCTGTGGTATTCCTGTGCTTTCTTCAGAAGACATTTGCTGTTTGCACATTTTCTAGTTTGCTGTTTTCTGTTATGTATGGCATACCCTATACACTAAACACATGGGGCGATATTTAATAAGCCTAAAAAGATGTAATTTCCTCTTTTCGGGTTTATTAAATTGTCTCGCGAGATTTCCGCGAGATCATCCTGCAGGGATTTTGCTTTCTGAATTCCGGAATTGGATCTTTTGACCGAAAGTTTTAGTGGCCATAGAAGAGATGGCTACCTTTCGATTGAAAGATCCAATTCCGGAATTCGGAAAGCAAATTCCCACGCGGGATGATCTTGCGCGGAAATCTCGCGAGCTTAATAAATATCGCCCTTAAAATAATTCTGTCCTATGAGGGATTTAGACCAAATAGCATAGGCCCTGGGGTGCCATTTTACTCAGAAATTCCAGTAAAAGAATATATTTTTAATTAATACCACATGAGGGATATATGCATTTTTTATCACTATGTATGCAATTTGTATTAAAAGAACATGATAAGGCAGAAATTGACTCTAAAGATGAGCTAACATTGAAAGAAAACAGGATAAACAGGCCAATATATTTCACATCAAATCAAAGGAAAGGAAACCTTACTCTAGCATTTAGAGTCTCTTACTGAGGGCATGATATCCACTTAACCAGTCTCAAACTGCAGTGCTGGGGCCCACAAGGAAACAAGAGTAGGGCCCTCTGTCAAAAATATTTATTTCACTGCAGTTACCACTTCAGTCTCTATGCTTTTTGGTATCTTAACTCTTTTCTTCAATCTTCCTACCCAGTTTATAGTACCTTCTAGAACATGGCTCCTGCCCCATGCTGCATTTTAAAAAGATCCTACCATGGAGTAGTTAGAATGAAAGTTCTGCTGACATCTATTTTCATGCAGTTTGAACAGATTAACAATTTTTTCCCAGGTGGCATTAAGCTTTTGGCCCCAGATATTGTACACTCAGTGCTAGTGAGCACTTCACTTATAAAGATTTTAAATAATTCATATATTTTATATACAGTATTTTAGGTATTCTACTGAGGATTCTTCACAGTGCAGTACAGTTATAAGTGTCATCTTATTCCTTCCAGGTTAACTTCTTGGAATAATACAATGGACAACACTTTTCTTACTTGAATACTGCATACAAGGCCTCAGCACTCACTCGCTTTATATGACAGACAGTACCCAATTCATTTTGGAGTGTGATTTTGGGGCAATGGTCACATTGTTCACTATGTGTGGGATTTAACTAGCATTTTTAACCAGAAATCACACTAAAAGACCCAATTTTAAGGGTTGTGGCATGTTTTCCTTGAAAACTCTATGGGGGGGGGGTTAAAAAAGTGAAAACGTTTTTCGATCTGTTAATGCTAGCAAAAAATATTGGCAATATATATCAATATAGCTGTTTTCACATATTTATAAAGCCAATAATTTTTTCGATCAAAAGTGTTTGCCTGCATTACGTGGTCAAAAACCCATCATTCCCTGCCCAGTTGCTTTTGTTACTTAGCCACAGATGATAAGTTTTCCCAAAAATGGTCATATTGCTTTCTATCTGAAATGGAAGAGAACCTCACTGAAAACAATGCAAAGTGTGACAGTTCCATCTAATCACTGTTTATCAATATTGATCTTTTCCCATATCGACAAGTTCTTTTTGAATCTATTTTAATTAGAGTAATAGACAAGTCCTGCAAAATGAAAGATAATGGTGAAAAACATTGAAACACAGCAAAACAAATCAAAAAGGTCAAATGATCTTAATAAATATCTCCCTATGCATTTAACTATTATTTATAGAAAAGGTAAAAGGTATAAAGTATTCACATTTATTACCAGAGATACCAGAAATTGTTTCCAGAGTATTATCAAGATCAGCAAATATTGGCAGCAGACAATTAGAATAAACAGGTCAATGTCTTCCACAGGAAAGGCACATTGAGGGCAGGGAGTTAACCACTCTCAGGGGTTCTCTCTTCACTGGTAAGACTTTGAACTGTTAAACCCCTACATCTATATAACCTGGCACACACATTACTACCAAAACAAGGGCCAAGGTCATCAGAGGAACAATGTCCTGTAACACCTATAGTGCTTCTACTCCTAGGGCGAAAGTTATTAAGCCCGTAAAGACTCGATTGAGTCTTTGCAGGCTTAATCGCGCGAGAATTCTCGCGAGCGCATCAGGCAAGATCTCGATTGCGCTTCTCCGCAATCGAGATCTTTCGCCCCAAAGTTTTTTAGCCATAGGACTTATGGCTACTTTTGTGTGAAAGATCTCAATTGCGTAGAAGCGCAATCGAGATCCCCGCTTGGTGCTCTAGTGAGAATTCTCGGCCGAGAATTCTCACGCGATTAAGCCCGCAAAGACTCAATCGAGTCTTTACAGGCTTAATAACTTTCGCCCCTAATGTGTTTGTAGTCTTCTCACTTAAGCCGCTACTCTGCTACAATACCACTAGTCCTAGGACATCCCTAGATTTCTCTTCATCCTGGTACCCTTTGTTGCTTATACTGTAGTCTGTTTTTATCTCTCAGTACCCCTTACAGCAGATCACTTTGCAGGGAGATCCTCCCCTCAGCTGGCTGAGTGGAGAAAGCCAAACTCATTTATGGATTTCCACTTATATAACTTTGGTCACATGGAACAACAACTGATTTTGACTCACATGGAAATTTCATATGATTTTGTTTAAAACTTTGCCTGTTCTAGCAAATCTCACTAGGTGGAATTGAAACATACTAAAATCTTAGTTGTAATGCTTTGTTAATGGTAGTTTAGTCAAAATAATGCCTTACTCTCTCACACATTTTTATTTAAAATTCCTTTCTCTTTGTAGGGTTGTAAGACTCAAGTCATGAATGAATTTATTATCTGAAGGGAAAGTTAAATGTGAGATTCATGCACATTTTATTGCAGTGCCTCAAGGTATTACATTCCATTATAATTGCAACTCAACTTTACGTCAAACTCTTGTGTGTCATACATTAAAGTGCACCTGTCAGCTTGATACAACATTGTCGACACTGCAGGCTTATGTTGGATAGAAAGGCTGTAGGAGGAGGCGCGGATTACTTGATTGACAAGTAAGCGCCCCCTACCAGCCTTCCTCCTGCAATATGCACAAGCATATCTGACACGCCTTAGGGGGCGTGTCAGAGTTGTTGATTAGCAGGTTGGGCACAAGATGGCGGCTCCCATAGCTTCAAATCGGGACAAGCTGACAGGTGAACTTTAACTACAATGAAAAATAATTTTACATTTTGAATAACTGTTTTCTAGTTTGTTGTTAAAAATGAAACATAAAAAATCAGGATTTTAGTTTCAGTAAAAATCATTGACCAAGTACTTAAAGGAACAATCTAGCCTCCTATAGTTATTTGCCTCTGTAAAACACAAGTTTTGTTTTAAAATGATGAATAATTAATTTATTTTGTGTTTTTTTTAATGCACATTCACATCCTTACAGGAGCCCATTCTCTCTCTCTCTCACCTCCTCCCTCGTAAAGTGATCATGTTGTAATCACATGTCAATAATTTCTTCCCCAGGCTTGAGAATTCCGTAACAATCCACACAACTTGAGAGAATCAGGTGTTTAGCATCCATGTAATATTGCAAGTTTCTGACTGATTATTCAGAAATCTCAAGAGTTTCAGTCAATCCCCCAACTTAATACTCTCAAGTGAACTTCAGAAGAGGAGGTAGGTGAGAGAGAGGAGGAGCTTGACTAAGAAACTGGCTGTAAGTTCAAAAGGGATGCAAATACGTAAATAATATATACTGTAAAAAAAAAAAAA
>JAKJJM010093584.1:0-12784 GCA_021901965.1 Pipa carvalhoi
AAATCAATCTGCTTCACATGAAACATCTAATGGGGGGAAACACTTCTCACTAAGGTATAGTACTGCATATGTAAAGATGTAAACTGACTATAGTTCTCCTTTAAAAAAACCTTGTTCCCTTATTTTATTTTAAAGAGATAAAGCTGCTCAGCGAGATAATGAAGAAGAAGCAGCAGATGATCCTCGTAAGCTTAAACCTGGAGAAATTGATCCCAATCCAGAAACAAAACCAGCTAGGCCAGATCCAGTGGACATGGATGAAGGTGAATTTTAAAGCTCAATTTCTCTAAAACTATTTTTGTTGTGCAACTGCAAATGAAACAAGCCACAGCAACATACCAGAGCTATACACTACATGGAATGGCCAATTAGAACTGAATATTCAGTGCACCTGCACTGATTGAACAGAAGGTTGCAACATCCAATCAGATGTCAGAAATATTTTAAAGGCGTAGCTATTTCTGCTAGTAAAGTTTTTTTTTTTTTTTTCTGCTGCAAATTTATTGGCTTAAAACCATGGGTTGCTTAATTTGATGCATTGTAAATCTCACACTCCTGTCTGTAATAAGTTCTTATATATTGATTTGCACTTAATTACTGCAGTTATTGAGCTGCAGCTTTTCCTAAAGGCAGGTTGGCCATTCCTGCACTAATAACATATAAAAATATAACATTGTAACACAAAAGCGTATTAGCACTTTGTGTGTGTTAGAATGCTATGCCTCGTCCAAAAGCAAGGTTATAGCAAGCAGGTAACGGCCTTCAGCCATTGTAAACTTACAGTTCTCCAGTCTGAAAAATCTGAAGTTTCTGCTTGCCAACCCCCAAAAAAAACCTGAATGTAAACTCCCCATTTAATTTTAGTAGATAGGAAGCTGACCTATAATTAATAATAACCTTTAATATTGATGATATTCTGATCTTCAAAACAAGAGAGCGGTCAGTGTCGTTAACCTTGTTTATTGCCCATTAGTGTTACTTTCTATGGATAAAGTTTGTTAAAAAATAAGCTAGTGAAATAAAAGGAAACGATGTGTTTCAACTGAAAAATACTGCTTTTTATTTCATTCGCATAAAAAATTGCAGTTTTTGCAGTCCCATTATATCTTGTATGTATACTTTTTCATTTATATAAGTATAAAAGAAGCAAGGATTAAAATACCTTATTAGTATTACAATGCTACAATTTTATCATGGAAACAAATTCATGAGAATTGTCATAGAATAGGAACTCGTTCCTACGTAGCTAAATATAATAATTAAAAATTGCATTGTATCCGCCATTGACCTTCATGTGACCGGTTTTATTAAATGGTAGGGGGGTAAATGTTGAATGATTTTAGACACAAATGTGTCACAGTGTTATTTTGAAAGTATATTCGATTATGGTATTTGCATTTTTTAAATTATAAAGCAAAAAAAAAAAATGTATTTATTCTTCCAGATGAGCTTGAGATGCTGTCTGAGGCCAGAGCTCGTCTTGCCAATACGCAAGGAAAAAAAGCCAAGAGGAAGGCAAGAGAGAAACAGCTTGAAGAAGCCAGGTATGGTGTCTGTCTTTTAATGTCAAAGGACTTCTTAAAAACTCACAGAGGCCGACTCAAACTAGGATAGAAGTGTTGCAATGGCCAAGGCTTTTTGGTGCAGAAGTACTTGACAAACACTAACTTTGTATTCAGTGTCCCTTGCTTTCTCATCTGTTTAATCAGACTGTACTCTTGTACATGTTCTCACTACATGAAAAGATTGAGTGCAGTGCTGGATAAGTCCAGTTAAATGAAATAAAGGACATGGAGAAAGGATTTAAAACAACAAATATTGGGGTCACAGGCAGAACCTTTGGGGTAAAGCTTCTATCTCTGCATGAGGGACATTAGAAAAGTAGCAGTTGCCCTACCTTCAGTGGGGAAACCCAACCCCTAGCACTCTGGCTTTACCACTCCCACAACTTAATCTCAATCGTTTTTTTCCCCTAGTTCTGCTCCCTTTTCCCTCCCAGTGTTTTGGCTTTGCTGCATCCCACGATATCTGCAAAAGAAAAATGGATTTTTATTATTCACTATAAAATCCCCTTTTTCTGTGATTAATCGCATGATCCATTTTATTCTCTGCTACACTTTCCAGCCCGCTGCTTCACACTTTAGGCAAAGGATGAAGGTTACTACCAAAGGGAATTGGCTGTTGCAAATAGCCACAAGCAGAACATTTTTGCAGTGTCTCTGGCTTTTTCCAGAGTAAAATTATTCTCTCAGGAATGAAAAAGATCCCAATGGCGGCACGTACATGCCTGGATGTGATTACTGGATACATTTTATTTATTTATTTTTTTTACAGTGGATTCTTTGTGATATTATGTTTGCAGGCGTCTTGCAGCCCTTCAGAAGCGTAGGGAGCTCCGAGCTGCAGGAATTGAAATTCAGAAGAAGAGGAAAAAGAAAAGGGGCGTGGATTATAACGCCGAAATCCCGTTTGAAAAGAAGCCAGCCCCTGGTTTTTACGACACGGCTGAAGAAAACTATGATGCTTTGAACGCAGATTTCCGAAAACTCCGTCAGCAGGATCTGGATGGCGAGTTAAGATCGTAAGTTAATCCTTGTTTCTCCCGCCCCTTGTGTTCTTGTTCTCGATTATCAAGGTTACCATTTTTAATTCGAGGTATTTGGAAGTTTGATGATTTTTTTTGTTTGTTTTTATTATGAGAAAATGCATAAAATTAAGGATTTTACTTTTTATTTTGAGCAATAATGTAACTAGCTGTTTTACTACTGATAAAGTACTGATATAACAGCTGCTAGCTGGACAGTTTGTGTATTTAGAGATTTTTGCACTAGATGGCCACAGGTGTGACAAAGTAACCATTGTGAGAAATTACTTAAATGGCAGTGGTGCTCCTGGCAATTGTAAGAGAGCAAACAGCCGTCGTCTTCAACTCAGAAAGGTTTGAGTATGGTAAACATCTGTTTTATATATACAAAAGCAGAAGTCAGTCCGTCTTCAGTTAAGAGATTTAACTCCAGGACCCAGGAATTCACTTCCTTTTAGAGGTGTCACTTTGGGTCCTGGGCTCAGTCTCCTACATCATAGCACATTTTGTGCTTGTCTCGAGATCATTTGTTTGCTGAAATACATCGAAAGAAATAGAGCCATTGGGCTATGAAGCTAAATATAAACGGTTACTTTTTATCAGTGCACTTTAGTAGTACTTGTGATAAGAGACCTGTCCATGAGGATGAAAATTTGAAACAGGATTGTTGGAAAAAGGGATTTTCTTAAATTATTCGTACACTATTCTTAGGCCAGGGTCACACTAGCTGTTTTTCAGCAGAGTTGGAAAAATGTTTTACATTGTTTCCTGGGGGATAATTCACACAGGCTATTTTGTCTTTAACCATAGACAATAATGAGCCGAATTAAAATGAGGCTTAAACTCATTAAATTGGTAATCCAACTGAATCAGTAACATCAATATCTTACCAAATGAGCATTTGCCCAAATAAAGAGATATTACCAGAAAAAATGTTTGTTTGTGCATTAATACAATATACACTGCTTAGTATGGTATATAAGTATTAAAAAAATAAAAAATTCACAGAAAGTTATAACACTTTTTGTGTTTGTATTTGCCTGCAGATTAATCAACACTGCAGTTATGCGTCGCTTATGATTTACAGGCTATTGTTATGACGGGAAGATAGCTTGACTCTACAATTCCATAAATCCAGTTTTCACTAGTGCAGTCTGGTGAGCGTGTCAGCATGGCACCCGAGATAGGGGAGCTATACATAGACATAAAATGGTAATCTTTTATTTTTTGTGTTCACCAATCAGTGAAAAAGAAGCAAAAGACAGGAAGAAGGACAAACAAAATATAAAAAGAAAAAAGGAATCTGATTTGCCTTCGGCAATTCTCCAGACGACTGGTGGTGTTTCTGAGCTTACTAAAAAAAGAAGCAAACTAGTTCTGCCTTCCCCCCAGGTATGTAAATCTGCACCATTACAGCTAAATTATAAAACGGAAAAAAAAACGCATGAAAACTGAAAAGAAACTGTCAGATTTCAGGAGATAAAGTTAGGACCTTTGGGGGTACAGCAGGAGGTAGAACACTGGAAACAATAAATTATAAGGCTGGACAGCCCTCCGGTCTCCACCTCT
The DNA here is from genome assembly GCA_021901965.1 of Pipa carvalhoi. Taxonomy (NCBI): domain Eukaryota; kingdom Metazoa; phylum Chordata; class Amphibia; order Anura; family Pipidae; genus Pipa; species Pipa carvalhoi. The sequence continues at coordinate 4,154 of JAKJJM010093584.1, forward strand.
AGACTTTACCCGTCCCCAGTTTTTTTTATGTGACCTACCTTGCAGGAGGGGAGAAGCTTTTCACCAGATGATCTTTGCTTGTGTCCAAGTATCTCATTGTACAACCCTTGTTAGGCTGTCAAGGAAGTTGGTATGGGAAGGACTGTGGTCCCAGTCCTCCATCTCCTTTTATGGGATTCTCACCCTATACCTACCTTAATAGGAGTTCTACATGCCCCCTGTCAGCCTTTTAGGTATGGCTTCTTCCCTTGTTTACTCTTTCTTTCCATGTTCTGTTCAAGGAACAGAAGCCAGAACAACTGCCTTCTTTCTCATCAAGTTCTAACTTTTTTTACTCAAGCTATGTTGCCTGGAGGTCAGTCTGGGGGGACACATACTTTGCTTGCACTCCAGCAGTTATGGTAAAGGCAACCCATCCACTCAGTCTTCAGTAAAGACGGAGTACTTTTGGGAGACTCTAACTCTGATTCTGAGTCTTCTTTACAATTCCCAGAAAAATTCCTTTTTGGTCCCCTGAGCACAGGGAAGAAAAAGTTCCTTGCTTCTGTTGTTAATATTCATCTAAACAAACATTCCCTTCATTCCTGTGGCTCCAATGGATCAAAGTAATACAGCACTCAACACAGATACCTTTTCTATTAAGGCCTCCTCGGACGTTTACGCTAGGGCCTGCACCTTCACATTTCACTCCTAATTTATTTTTCACTGGCATCAAAATGTATTTCTGATTATTATTATTAGTATTTAGATTCTGGTATTTTCTTTTTCTGAATTTTTAGCTTGTTACATTAACAGTACACTACCTATCAAGCTTATGTTAGTCATGATAAACTTTTGTTTCTGAATACATAAATAAAATTTGTCTATAAAATTTTTGTTTCGCATGTCAGATTTCAGATGCTGAGCTAGAAGAAGTGGTCAAAATTGGGCAAGCGAGTGAGATTGCCCGACAGACAGCAGAGGAGTCTGGCATTACCAATTCAGCTTCAAGCACGTTGCTGTCTGAATACAACGTTGCGAATAACAGTATTGCCCTTAGGACGCCTAAAACTCCAGCAGCGCAAGACCGTATCCTGCAGGTACTTTTAAACCTCTTCAATGGCAATAGTGCTTTTGGTATTTACATGGAAAACCTACAGCTTCCTTGGGGCTGTGCTTCATGGGTGAGAAACTTAAAGGGCTAGTAATGCCAGTAAAAGAAAATTGCTATTTGGTTTGATAGTTATTCCAATGCAGTAACCAGTGTTGTAGTAATCGGTAAAATGTCATCATTCTGTTTCTTGGTGGTCCTCTCATTGCTAGACGCAGCCCATCTTCTGTGAGCTATGATTTCTGGGGTGCTTTTGTTAATATATATATATAATTCCATTATTATAAACAATAGACATAGAGAGTTTTTTTTACATAACAGATAAAAAAAAAAGATGGCTGCAACCACTGAAGAGGAAAACAAGCACAAAGCAACATGAATCAGAAATTTAAAGATAATATTTTTTATTACTATAATGTAGGAATGACTTGAATTTCCAACCAAATGGTATTGTTTTCCTTTTTCTGGTGTTACTGATTTTTTTAAACATTTTGTTATTGTGTTTTTTTTTTTGTTTTTTTTTGGTGGTTTGTGATAAAGGGCTCCAGAGTAAATGAGTAATGGATCAAGGAATTTCCTCATTGTTGCTTTCTACAGGGAAAGTAGCGACCGCTAACATTTCCCTGAAACCTTGCCCTTTGACAAGCCAGTAAGATCTCCCAATAAACTGGAAGTGTTTTTTTATTAACAAGTCTCTATCAGAAATGATAGTTAACCACATGATATTGTATTTTACAGGAAGCGCAGAATTTGATGGCCCTTACAAATGTGGATACGCCACTAAAAGGAGGACTCAACACTCCACTTCATGAAAGTGACTTTTCAGGAGTGACACCACAGAGACAAGTGGTTCAGACGCCAAACACCGTACTCTCTACACCATTTAGGTATAAGGAATACAATTCATTTTTAAAGGGACAGACCTGCCTTTAACTCTGTCTTAGCTAAGCTCACTCCCCTGACTTAAATGTATTTGCTAAATAGTTTAAAATTAGTTATTAAAAAATAAAGCTTATAAGCTATATTTGGTTAATTAGACTTTTCATCCTTCATAGACGACTCACCTTGTATTTTGTGGTCAGCAAATTATTGTATCATCCTGCTGCCTTCCTCTGATGTTGTTCAGCAATTCAAACATCATAAAAAGGTGTTGCAAGTGAAGTAATTTTTTGTATTGTATTTATATAGCGCTGTTATATTACACAGTGCTTTACAGAGATTCATCATTCACTTCAGTCCCTGCCCCGTGGAGCTTACAATCTAGTTTCTCTATTCAGTCACACACACAGATGTGTGTATTTGGATTGTGGGAGGAAACTGGAGTGCCCAGAGGAAACCCACACAGGTGCAGGGAGAACATACAAACTCCATGCAGATGAAGTCCAGGGTGGAACTGAAACCAGGCAAGGCCGCAGTGTTAACCACTGAGCCACTGCACTGCCCAATGAAGTACAAATACTGGCCTTTTCACTTCCAAGGGTGCCGTGTTCACTCTCATAAGGTAGTACATAAACAAAGAAAAGACAAAGGGTATTTACCCGAAACATGTTGTGTGTAATTATTGGCCAATAAAGGTTTTGCAGTGACTGCTGCTTTTGGAGCCTTTCTTCCACCATCTTTTCTTTGTTTATGTTGTGCAGCAATTCCCAGCAGGGGCAGGTTGATCGTCCCTTCACTAATTATAAATCATGTAGTACATTGGGGGAAACTTATCAAGTGGCGTCATCACAATGGGAAAAATAAGCGCTACAAAATAACAGCTATTTACCATTAAAAGTGCGCTTAATGTTAACTTAGATTTTTGCATAGAAATGTTAGCAATTTGCGTACTTTTTTTGCACTAATTATTGGTTTGTGTAAAAACATTAGCAATTTCCATTTGTGCCCAAATGTTAGCAATTTCCGTTTGTGTCGAAATATTAGCAATTTCCGTACACAAATGGAAATTGCTAACATTTGGACACAAACGAAAATTGCTAACTTTTTTTTTTACACAAACCAGTCAGTCATTAGTGTAATAGGTCTTAGAATCATTCTAACCTTCATACACCAGTTGTGCCTGGTCTTAAACACTGATTTTCACAAAAATAACTAGTAGCACCAAACTTTAAAGATCTCATATTAATATGCTGCCATGTAAATATATTATCTTTAAAGTTGGTTTCCTGATTTATTGCTTTGCATTTATTTGCTCCTTTGCTGAAAGCAGATATCTTTGCTATATTACTTAAATGGACCGTCACTCACTGACATTTGTTCAGCAGTATTTACTGGAATCAGACTTGCCTTAGTGTGAAACTCTATATGGCTTACTGTTTCAAGTACCACTAACACCCAAAAAATTGAAGTTAATGAATTTCATTGCTTTCTGACTGTTTTTATATTTGCCGATACCTGCCATGTTGTTAAACAGGCCTCATCCAGTCCCGTTGTTTTCTATGGTGCTTTAAGTAACGCAAATTCAGGGCGTGTGCCTTAAAACCCAATTTGTAAAGCTGAACAGCTAAATTATTACATTTTATTGAAGCAGTTTAGAATTAGTATAGTTACCCTGTATTCAGTTTTTGGTGTGATGCATTCAGTCAGATGAAGGTGCATGTGTCCAGGGACTTAAGAACTCAATTAAGTCACATTCACACATTTTTATCTATTGCTGACCATGTGTCAAATGCAACGCAGCCTGCCCCGTGGTACATTTAGTTGCTTATAGTTGCCTTGAATGAAAGTTGCATGAGGTGTTGTGAATTTAGTGCCATCAGAACTGCCCAAATACAGTATTGTTAGGTACTCTAATAATCATGCTGCCAGAGAACTCTTACAACTATAAATTGTATTATAAAAATAGTCAGAAACTTGAATTTAGTATTATGCTCCTTGCCTAAAGGTCAGTCAAATTACAGGACTTGAATTGTTTTGATTCTAATAAATCCTCCTTCTCCAGCCAAAGTCTGCTCAGTGGACTTCATTTCTAAAGGCACACCGAGCAGTGCAAGCTTTTGCCCATTGTATTTTTATTCCCAATATGCATGTACGCGAAATTTGCACTTACAGACACCTAAAACTAGCACATGGGGGGGGGGCATTAGTATTGAAACCTTCATGGCGACCATGATTTTGTATACTGGGTTATGAAATTTAGCATTTACAGATATGACCAGGCACTTGGGAATGGAAAGATCAATACAGTCAGATATCACGGCACAGTTTTACATTCTAGCTTAATGCCATAGCTCTTCTTTAAAATTATCTTTATCAATCTAAGTAAATAAATAATGGCAAGCACTCAAAGGGAGAGAACCTGTGTTTAGTCTATAGCTGATCTTCGCTCGAGGCTGTCCTAACTGTTGTTAAAAAGTAACATAATATTTCCTGTTTTTTCTTTTTTTTTCCCCTCATTTTATTGTGAAGAACTCCTTCCCAGAGTTCCGAAGGAATAACCCCACGGGGTGGCATGACACCCAAACCAGTTATTGGGGCGACACCAGGAAGGACACCACTGCGGGACAAGTTAAATATTAACCCTGAGGATGGGGCCGTTGATTATAATGATCCGTCTTTCATTAAACAGCTGGTAAATAATGACATAAGTTTCAATGTTTGTGACTACCTCTTCGTGTTCCCTTCCCACCCCCTCTCACTTATTAAAACATTTTGGGAAGTAGGAACCTCATGCTTATTGTTTCTTCATGTCTTATTATTTTAAAAAATGCTTTGTGGTATAGTGATTATTTTATAAGTACCCCTTTACCCTGTAGAGCGTTGTAGAAGGCTATAAGTTCTGTATAAATGACATGTAAGGACATTTGTTATTTGGGAGGTCCTACTATTTGGAAGCAGGGCAGCTGCTGAGATGATCTTTCTTTAGCAATCGGCTCACAATGCGTTTTTAGCCAGTACACAAGTTTTTCCATGGAATTGGAGCGCTCTGAGCCAGGTGATTTTTACATTAAACCACCTCCAATCCTCTTTCCCCAAGATCCTATTGTGGAAGGTATATTATTATTATTAGTAGAAGTAATATTATTGTTAGTAGTAGTAGTATTATTATACTTGTCCAGCAGAATACCTCCCAGGTGACATACAGTCCAACAGTCAGAAAAAAGAGATTGCTGTGCATTTTATGTCCACTGAAGTTTATTCCTTTTTCTATGCATACCTCAACTAAATCACTAAGGGTAGCTTTAATCTCTGTTCTAGGTTAAGGATAATAATATTTTACTTATTTGTTTAGTAAAGTTTTCCTTGGTGTTTATTGATCACCTCATCAACATTTTTTGCCAAACTCTGAATATCCCAAATGGCCAGTGCTACAATGAGCATGTTAAACAAAACCTGTTTCTTATTCAAAGTAAGGGTTCCTAAACGGAGTATTATGCACTTCTTCAGCTGCATTCTGTTAATGTAATTTATCATTGTGTTTGACATACGACCACAACAGTAGCTCCCCCTCATGTTAAATAATAATATACACATTAAGCATACTGTTGCAGAATAACCAGCGTACGGTTTACCGAAACCAAAATAAAATAAAAAACATATCCTTTGTGTGACTGAAGTTTCCCTTTTTGTACTGTGGACAATACACACAGCTATAAACACATTTGGCTTTTTATCAGAAACTGTGTTTACATCCAACTAGGATCGGGAATCTCGTGAGCAACTGCGACACGGTTTGCTGAATCTCCCGGCACCAAAAAATGACTTTGAAATTGTTTTGCCGGAAAATGCCGAGCGGGAACTTGAGGAGCGAGATCAGGATGACTCCTTTGTGGAAGACGCTGCGGATATTGAAGCTCGAAAGCAGGTGTGAAGTTACACTTATTTCTAATGATTTTAATACAATTTACTTCCTCCTATATTGTGTGTGTGTGTGTGTGTGTGTGTGTCATACCTTCCCTTGTATGTAAATGTCATGCTTTATTCTCCCAGCTTCTTACTTTTTAAAGCCAAAAACATGTTCTACATTCAAAGGATAGCTAAAGTCGTAGGGTGAAATTTAATAAACTCGAAAAAGCGAAATCTAGTCTTTTCGAGTTTATTCCCGCAAGATGATACCACTGGTTTCTTGCAAGAGTTTTGCTTTTGATTTTTCTAATTGGGTTTTTTGATGGAAAGGTAGGTAGCCATCTGTACTGTGGCTTACCTTTCCATCGAAAAATCCAGTCTGAAAAATCGGAAAGCAATACTCGCGCAAGAAACCCGTGGGATCATATCGCGGCAATTCTTGCCAGAATAAAGTTGAAAAGACAAAATCGAGTCTCTTTGAGTTTTACATTTAGCCCGTAAAGTGATAACGACTATGCAGATTTAAGAACTTTATAAATCTTTCAGCTTTTTGTGTGATCCATGCAGCCATTTGCAGAATTGTGCTCTTTTACATTACTGGTAAATATGTATGTTGTACCCTGTTAAAATGATAGTTCCTGGGCAACCTGTGAGCCCTAAACATAGCTTCATTTGGCAAGGAGGTGGTCAACCCTAGCTCATGAAATGTGCTCATTTAATCGGGTGTTTGTTGCCCTTAAAGTAATGGCATCTGATATCTTTTGTTATTGATTTTGTCCTCTCTTGTAAATTTGAATTTTCTAATCTATTCCTATTAATATAAAGGAAGAATTTCTTATGTTTATAAGAAATAATGAGATTTGTGTACTGTTTCAGGCAATGCGAGAAGCCCAGAGAGCAAAGGAGCTTAAACAGAGGCACAAAGCAGTACAGAAGGATTTGCCAAGACCTTCAGAAGTAAGTTAAAGCACTGTTCCCGAATGTCTGTATTTCTCTTGAATGAAAATCACTTAAATTGGTTGAACCTCTGTGTGGAAGCTGTCCAGCCTCCTTTCTGTTTTTCCTTGGTGGTCAAGCGATGGAAACATTGCAGAACTCTGGCTACAAGTTGATCATAGCACAACCATCTTCCAAGTTCATATGTTTATGCACAGCAGCGCTGATTACAGTAGGAGCTTGCACAGCAGTGAAATGCACCTGAAGAGATTCTGTTCCTCTCCTGCGTAAAATAGTCCATTTTGGATTCGTTAATAAACACATACAATATGTTGTTTATTTTAGGTGAATGATACTATTCTGAGGCCTATGAATGTTGAGCCTCCGCTAACAGATCTGCAAAAAAGTGAAGAGATGATCAAAAAGGAGATGATTGTCATGCTGCATCATGATACCATTCATCATCCTTACAGTGACAATGCAGGGATAAAGAGGGGAAAGACCCCTGGCTCTGCATCCACCAATGCAGAAAGCTTAGCGTTCCTGGAGCAGAACCCATATGAAAAGATTTCCAAAGAAGACGTAAAGAAAGTAAGTGTCATTCAGGAAGATGGATGAGCATAATTTACTCTGCTGTAATTTAGTTTTTGTTGGACTTGCTGAGATGTATGTTGTACAGTGCAGAATTACATATACATTCAGATTCAGAATTTCCCATCAGCAATCACCTATACAGAAAGTTAGATGAGCTGAATAAAAATACTCCCCCCCCAACCATAAATCATATATATTTTTTCTTTTACAATATTTTTGCAAATTCCCTTTTACAGTTTTATTATTGGAGTTGAAGAGCCCTGTGTTATAGAATGCAGATGTAGCAGAACTACATCTTTTAAGAGGCAGCAAAATTGATTTTGTTACTTAACACAACTGATTGTGATGTAGAGTAGTTTTAACTGTGTTACTGCAGGAACATTCACTGTTTTATCTTAAGTTATCTCAGCTCATTGTGTTGAAAAGCTCCAGGAAAAATCTGACAAAGAGGCCTTATATGGACTGATTAATACTTTTAAGAAAATGCTTTTTTCCATTTAATTTGGTACTTCTCATTCATTTACCCCACCATTTGTCTCCCTGTATAACAGGCCGAGGAACTTTTGCAGCTGGAAATGGAAGTTGTTAAGCAGGGAATGGGGCACGGTGACCTCTCGCTTGATTCATACAATCAAGTGTGGGAAGAATGCTACAGTCAAGTGTTGTACCTTCCTGGGCAAGGCCGATACACAAGGGCAAACCTAGCAAGCAAAAAGGACAGGATTGAATCTCTGGAAAAGAGACTAGAGGTAGGATTATGCTGATAAAGCACTAATTCAAACGAGTTATTAATTGATCCCAGGATTTGGTAAATTTCATACCTTTCAGCTTTATATATCGATAAGTACTTTTCAAGTGAATAGGGAAACTAGAGTGTAAGCTCCACGGGGCAGGGACTGAAGTGAATGATTAATCTCTGTAAAGCGCTGTGTTATATATCAGTGCTATATAAATGAATGAATACATACATACAACTAGAGCCCAGAAGCTGTATATTCAGTTTCCTCTGGACACTTTGTAAACGTCTCCAAAAAGCAAAGGTTCTGCTGGCTAATGCATTTCAAAGCAAACAGATGTCTCTATAACACTCTACTAGAAATCAAGGCATTCTCCTTAATAAATGTCATTTAAATATTGACCCATGCTCGGGGTATAACTACTTTTTTTTTTTTTTTTTTTTTTTTTTTTAAATATAACATAGTAACAATATATGAGGCTGAAAAAAA
>JAKJJM010093598.1:0-11015 GCA_021901965.1 Pipa carvalhoi
GGACTTCAAGGACATTGAGGATCGAATACTTTGAGGACTCTGGTGATCTTTTTGGAGTCTTTGTGCTGTTTTAACATTTATGTTTGTGAGTGCAGTATTTACTACATTAAAAGCTTTCAATGCTATTACATGTTGCACTATGATTGTTTCCTTCTAAGCCCTACATACAGATGTCTTTTTGGTGAATCCAGGAATCATATACTAAAGGCTCTGACACAAGTCTATATCCTGTGAGTTTTCTCCCCGGAGGGGGTTTACCTTGCTCCCCATCTTTTGAAACACACTGGCTGATCACTGATTGTTCACAGTTGTCAAGGAGTGTTTATCACATTTGCTCACTTCACATTTTTTTCTGGATTATCATTGCTTGTGTTTGATTGTGTGTATGTACACATTATTTTATCGTTTAATGCACTAGGTGCTGTTTTTTTGTGCTTTTTATTTTTCATGCGCTGCCACAATCTCTTCGCCTTCGGTGAATTCATCCCATTGTTTACTATCAAGGCATAAGGACAGAGTGCCTTGTGGTGGTTTATGCGCATTTTGGACTGGTATTGGATTTATTATTGTCCTTTTTAGAGACATTTGGACCATGCATATTTGACTTTATCACTTTTATTTTGGGCGCTACGTTTTTAGAGTGTTGCCTTTTGTGATAACATTCATATACACGTATTGATCTGCAGCCATGTTGCATACTGGTGGGGTGGCATTAGAACCTCATTCCTCGAAGAAAGGGGAGATTCTGCTAGGTTTATCCGGTTGTTTAGGATTAGATTTCGATTAATGAGCTGGGGTTCTATTGTTTTTGCCCCTCTTGGTGGAATCCCTTGCTTTTTAGTAAAATGCAGGTCAGGTACGGAGCTCAAGCAAAACGCGTGTTGAAGCTGAAGCCATAAAACCACGCCCTCGAAGCTTCTGTAGACTTTATGAAAACCTAATACATTGGTGTCAGCAACAAGTGGCTTATTTGATACTCGTCCTTTCATAGTGTTGAAGGCTTTACATTTTAATCCATTTTTAGCACTATTTGCCAAGTTATCTCCATAATTTTTTTGTTTTCTGCATTTTTCGATCTCCATCGATTTTTATAGGGGACATTAAAATTTACCAGTATCCAAAAAGATTGATAATGATAAATATCAATACGTTAAAACCACCACACTTTACACTGTTTTCAATGGAGTTCCTTTCTCTTTTCAGTCAATATCGTTATCATTGATCTTTCTTGTCCGGGAAACTGATCTGATTTAGAAAAATTTGCAGGACTATCTCCATAGGGAATAATGGCTTTTTTCGACCCCTCAACACTTTTCGGCGATAAAAAAAGGTCAAAGGGGGGCTTTATAAATATCAATATTTGTGATATCAATATAAAACAAATTCGATAGTGATAAACTAGTTGAATTTTTATTCCACTTTTATAAATAACCCCCAAAGGGTTGTAGAGAAATGATATTTCAATTAAATACCCTCCTCTCCGTGAGCAATGTGCACTTATATATTCTGCTATGTAGATTTGTTTATATTTCTCTAGAGCGCCATCTATCTCCTAAATAACATCTCAGTAAGGCCCGGTTCACACAAGCCCATATATGAGCTGTGCCTTTAGAAAAGCGCGTCTAGAAAATATGCATCAGGTGTGCGAGTCTGGAAAGCTGAGGCTTTAAACAAACAGGAACACACCTTGTCATGAGGAGACGATATAACGTTAACTTTTAATAAAAGACTGAAACTTAACGATAAGGAAACAGACAAATAATAGGACTGGAACAACCCTGAGTCCAAAATACTTCAAACAGAGGTAAAGGTACAAAAAATACAAAGCAATGCAAACTGTGCAGGAAAAGTGTAAAAGATAATACAGATTGTATATATTACCACCGTGAGGCTGAGACTGGTAACACCGAAGCGCGGAGTCTAAGGAGGGCCTGGTCTCCACCTTTAAACCCCCGCAAGGGGGTACTGGGCTTGGCTGCAGCACCTCCCAGGTGCGGTCCTCGGGTTACTACCCCAATGGTGGCAGCTGGCTGCGAGCTGAAGGAAACTCCCAGGAAAATGATAGCACAAACGAGGAGTCTTGAAGAGTACTGTGCCTTTAAGGGTCCAGCAGAAGCATACAATGGAGCAGGGCTGAAGTGCCAGCAGCTGTCTTGAGGGAATAACAGTCCAAGAGAAGCAGGCTTATCCTCCAGGGTCTGCAGGACAGAAGCAGGTCCAAACTGAAATAAACTTAACAAGGCACAGTCAGGAAACAAGGTCTCAGCAGCTTAAATCCATATAAACCATAGCAGAACGTGAGGAATTGACATTGACGCTAGAGCACTGTTAGGCAGTACTCTGGCCCTTTTAAACTAAGCACAGCTGACGTCAGCGGGTCCGGATTGGACAGAAACCCAGAAGCGCTGTGTGTATATGCTTCACACAGCGTTGGCTGGCTCAGAAGCGCCAGCATGCGACGAAGGAGAGATAGAAGGTAAGTTCCTTTCGTGACAATATGCCGGTGTATTTTAGGCCAGCATATTTACTAGACACGCTTTTCCTTTGTACTTACCCGCCACAATGTGAACGCTCCCTCGGCATTAGCGGCTCCTCCTATCTGGCTGCACTGTTCACGTAGAGTACATATGCCGGCCAATTATGCGACATCAAGCGTTCGCATATAGCGCTAGTGTGGTCAGAACAGGTAAGTTCCATAGTGATTAGTGGTGCACTTTTTTTTTTTTTTTTTGAAGTGCAGTGTTTATATGCGCTTGTGTGAACCTGGCCTAAGTAATTCCCGTTCCTCTATGAGAAAGTTAGGAATCTAGTCCACATGCTTTATCATTTTTGACATTCAATGCTTGGAAGTTGTTATGCTGGGGTGCGGTTAATCTCCGCATGCTTCTCTCCCAAAATAGCAGCACCACCTTAAGAATGCTAGATCCTGTTCCAGGGAGTTCCTACCAGCCTAAATACTTTTGGTTCAATTATAGGTGTGCGCTAGAAGAGCCTTGATAATATTAGATAGAATCAGAAGTGTAAATAGTTGGGTAATTACTATGGATGGTTGCCAAGCAGATGCTTGCTGGCTCAGATTAGGGAAACGAATGCTGAGAGTGTATTTAATTCTACTAAACTTTGAGTACGATATGAAAAATCAGTCCATTTTTTAGAGATACTCTAATGCCCAATTTATGTATCTGATTTCCCAATGCATATATACAGGGGAATTCATCAACAGGGGCGATCTTTCTATATATCTAGTAACCCATAGCAACCAGCAATCAGATGCTAGCATTTGCAGGTATAGAGAAATAATAAACATGACTCTGAGTCTCCAAGGACCAGCTGTAATTAGTCTTCCTAAGTAACTCACGTTTATCCCAATCTACTGACCTTCTCACAATGCACGAACAGCATAAAAATATTTAAGCACTAAACTGACAAGCCTGTTCTCTGCTGTTTAGTGAAGCCCTAAGGACAACCCTCTGGGGGTATAAAAGAAAGAGTCTAGTCTCCGCGGCTCGCCTGCTTTGCCCTTAGTGGTAAATTAGTGATTATGATCAAAACCACTCCGAGGCACCACCCATGAACATTCAAGCATCACCTATAACATCTGACTAGCACAAAATGGATGGCATAATGCTGGCAGCCATATTGTCACAACTAACCCAACAGCAGCAGTATTTACAATAGTGCTGTGACATTTACCTACATCTATTTGAGTCTACAACAGTTTCTTTTTGGAGTTCAGTTAATATTTCCTATTTTTTTTTAAATAATGTTGTTTTAGAGGAAGAGAGATACATTCATTTTCAGGATGACCAAAATAAGCCAAAGACCAACATATGAAGAATACCATGCCAGTTCTATGTTATTTTGAGGTCGGAAGTGGCCTTCAAGCCAAGTGTCACACATCCTTATGCTATATACCAACTTGAAAAAGTGAATTTAAAATTCTTTGAAACATTAAGAGGATTAAAAGCCATTTTCTGTATTTGGAAAAAAAAATCCAGATAATCTTTTCTATTTTTTTTTTTTAGTTCTTGAATGTTCACCAGGCTAAGCTACTGTATAAAACAGTTAATCTGTACCTTTTAAGAAGACTCTACAAAATGAGAAACAGATGGGCCTCGGAGCTTAGCAGTTGGCAGGAGCACCTATTCTATGTTCCAAGACACATTTTTCCATGTTTTAGTTTTCAGAACTATGTGTGAATGTGCCCCTTCTTAACTCTCAACGGCTACATTCATGAGCACTCATCAGATTTTCCAACTAAAAAAAAATAGAAAGTGTTTGATTAACGTTTATATTTAAAAATATGCATAGACTAATATTATTTCAGTATAAGAAGTCGATCTTTCTTCTTGCCTCGGTGGGTATTCTCTGTACATTGAAGTGACTGTTTAGAAATCTTGGACTATAATCCACATGGATTTTAATATAGGATAAACTGTGTATTGCATGTTTTCTAATATGAAACTGATATTTTTGTTGCCTGGGTTCAAGGAGATTAGAATACAAGGAGTAATAGAAGGACATTGCAGGGCATCTTCCTACAATCAAAATTGTTAAACATTTTGACCCATGACTGGCCTGGGAACATATTTAAAAGAATACTGTTAGAGTAAACAGGTTTCTTTATGATTAAGGGGGTCATTCCGGTAGGTCCGAATTTTCCGTCCCGAATTCATTTATAGCGAACTCCCATTATAAAGTCGCGACCACGACAATTCTCCCATTATAAAATCGCGACTGCGACAAAAAAATTGTCGAGGTCGCGACTTTATAATGGGAGTTCGCTATAAGTGAATTCGGGATGGAAAATTCGGATCTACTGGAATGACCCCCTAAAACTAATGTGGAATTTTGTGTGAAACATTCTGGTTTCACTGATCATGTTAACACGCATTGCGTGCTGCTGGTAAAGCTCCACTTTATGATTTTCTGAATGTGATTAAAACTTCAACAAGATGCACACCTATGGGTGACCACGTGCAACTGGGGTGCGTATTGCCACAGTTCCCTTTACCACAACAAACAGCCCACAATTGTATATTCATGTGGTTAAACAACATCAATCTAAACTGCGGTTAAACGCATTTGCCCACTGACCTTCACAAAATGCTAGCTGGAGCCTTACTCTAAGGGCAAAAGTTATTAAGCCCGTAAAGACTCGATGCGAGTCTTTGCGGGCTTAATCGCGCGAGAATTCTCGCCCGAGAATTCTTGCGAGAGCGCCTAGCGGGGATCTCGATTGCGATTCTCCGCAATCAAGATCTTTCGCCCAAAAGTAGCCATAAGTCCTATGGCTATAAAACTTTCGGGCAAAAGATCTCAATTGCGGAGAAGCGCAATTGAGATCTCGCCTGAAGCACTCACAAGAATTCTCGTGCGATTAAACCCGCAAAGACTCAATCGAGTCTTTACGGGCTTAATAACTTTCGCCCTACATGTCCAATGGTTTAATGGTAAAATAACAAGTGGACCACTTCAATTTCTGTCCCCACAGCAAAGAGCATGATCATCTGTGGGGCAGCTCCTGCGACCCAATTGCTAAAGCAAATAATCCCTGTCCTGTTCGATGCCAGTCTATGCTGGGCAAGAAAAGAAGAGGCCCCATTTGAAACAAAACATACACCCACTGAAGCTTTATGGGCAGTCATGGTGGGTATTATTGTAGTGTAGTTTGCAGCAAGAATGTATGATCATTGACTTTTTGTTGCAGTGAACTGAAACACAATACGCACTGTGGTTACACAAACAGACATCCAATTGACTTCTTTTGTGGTATTGTGGAATTGAGTCAAATGAGACCTAGAATTGGGAAATATTATGAGAGACTGGGATAATCAAATGAAAGATACAATAATGGGGATTTAGGTCTTGCACAGTATCCCTAGGACCAGCTGACATAGTGAGGACAATTATGCCTACCTTAGGATCCCGTACAGTAGCTGTATAGGAATCAGATCTCTAATGAAGGCACAACTTTCTTAGGGCATGGAAGAAAGGGGACCACTGAGTAAGGCTCTGTAGATAGTGCACAGATTGTGCCAATTTGAGCTAATAATAAACTAAAGGGGTCTTTATTAGGACAAAGTAACACCTACTACTAAGGCTATTTGCTACCTGCACCCATATTTTCTAGCAATTCCCACTGAATACAACTAACTGATTGAGATTGAAGGTTATCATGTCATAAGGTTGCACCAATTAAATGAATGTGGACATTCCTCCTGAGGAAGCCAAACTAGCGAAACGCGTTGAGGTAGACTCGCAAATTGTATCTTGAATTTAAAGAAGTCTCTTTTACCTCTACCTTTACCTGTACAATGCTAGCTTATGCTTCCAGATGTAAGTAGATTTTTATTGTACCTTGATTCTATTAAAGTGGTTTCACACTATATATGGTTTCTTTGCATCTTTGAAAGCCATATTCATTCAAAGTGGTCCTGCCTTTGTAAATAATCTTTGGGAATGCTTTTAGAGCTAGATATACGCTGTTTATTTTTAAATGCCTGAAAAACCTTAGGTCTGGAGAGGACCTGTCTGTAGGGGGCGATTGTGGTCATTTCCTCGACCTCTTCTCACCACACCAAGGTTAGATACTATTTTGAAAGCACATTGCACCAAATAGCACGGTATTGAGCTATAATCCTGATTTTTAAATGGGGATAGTGCAACCATATTTATTTTAGTATTTCAGACTGGCTACGTCCACTACCAACGATGTTGGCATTCTGTGAAACCTAAAAGCTCGTTTTGAGTTGCTATGTACAAAAACACCTGGTATAATTTCTCCAGATTCCTGTATGTTCCGAGACTAGTCAGAAACTGAACCCACAGTAGAATACACCCTTTTTTCCTCATCTCAAAACCTTCAAAACAAGAGCCCAGGGAAAAGTAAAATTCCTTTATTCCATAAAAGCAACAGCTGGAATAAAATCATTTCAAAGTATGGAAATGTTTACGGCTAGATCTGTGAACAGCAGACGCGTTTAGGTGAGAGTAATTTGTATTTCATCATTACAGTCTATTTAATATGATTACACACACTTCGATTTGTCAGGCTCCTTTGAAAGGTATGAAGTGTCAGAATGGGTAGCGTGGAAGGCAGGACAGTGCAAATGACTGTTTATCCGCGCCATAAGACTTAGATTATAGGTATTGAAATCTGTTTAAATATTTTAATCCTGAAACATTTGCTCTTTGAAGATGTTTTCAAGGAGCTTTATCAAGGTTATATAAGTAAAGGAAAAAAAAATCCACACCCAAACCACCTGAAATAACATAAAAAAGAAATACTCCTAAGACAGATATGTTTGTTCTGGATTGTAATAAAAGAAACCAGCGTTCTAATTCTGGGGAGAAGATGAGAGAAAACACGATTCCTTGTAAAGCAACTTATTTTGACCGCTATAGAAAATGATAGCGTTAACCAACCAGCTGTGATTTTATACTCAGTCATTGTTCGCTCATAGGGGGTTATGCTGTAAAGTCTGAATTGTAGCGTAAAGGTCCGAATTCGCCAGCTAAAGACAGTCGCAATAGACTGCTACTGTCGCGGTCGCAACTTCATAATGGGAGAATTGTCGCGGTTGCGACTTTATAATGGGAATCCGCTGTCTGCGAATTCGACAGTTAAATTCTCACTTTACAGAATGACCCCCATAGAAGTTGCACTTATTGAAGGAGAACTAAAGGTTTTATTCAAGTTGCGTAAAGATCCAAATTCACATTCATTTGTTATTTCCCCATATTCGGGTATTCATCAAACTCTGTAATATGGCGAATGTAGCCAATTCGAATACTTACGGTGGTCGTGGACTTACAGAATACTTTATATCACTTTGTGTGCTCGTGCACAGGTAATTCACTTATTCATCAAGCATCAGAGCCTGTTGAAGTAGTGGATTCGGGAAGGTGTACTGTGACGAATTCGCTGTTATTCTCTCCTGAGGTCTAAGCAATATGGGGATTATTTATCAAAGTCCGAAATGGTTGCGTAACGGTGTGAATTCGCCACTTCCCCATATTCAGGTATTCACCAAACTCTGCAATGTGGTGAATTCGCCAGCTAACGACGGTTGCACAATACACAATGGATGGCTACTGTCGTGGTTACGACCTCACTATGGGAATACTGTCGCAGTCGCGACTTTATTACGGGAATCCGTTGTTTAGTGAATAAGGAGTGGAGAATCAGAGTGTAGCCCCCTGAAGTGATGTGAATTCACTTTGACAGTCGAATTCTCACTTTGATAAATGACCCCCTATATCTCTGTAGGGCTCTACTGAAGCTTTTCTATAGTGGTATATATTAAATACTGTTGTTATTATCATTGATGCTGCTACAGTACAGATCTGTTACTGAACTGCTACTACTTGTTCTTTGTTAAATAATTCATTACTAGTACTGTAAGTGCAGTACACGTACACAATGGGTAGTCCATTGGTGCTCCGTTAGTTTGCGATTGTCATAAGCGTCCAAAATGGTAAAAAATTCACCACAATGCAGAGTTTGGTGAATATGCGAAGAACTGAAAATGGTGAATTAATGTGAATTCTGACCTTTAAGGAACTCTCCAGAATTTCATGAATAAGCCCCCAAAATCCCTTATTCTACACTTATTCCTCCTTATCCACCCTGATATCCTAAGTCCTAAGGCTGGTTTCCTATGTTGAGTATTTAGTATGGATAGAACACTTAGGAGGTCATTCTGTAAAGTCTGAATTGTAGTGTAAAGGTCCAAATTCGCCAACTAAAGACAGTCGCAATAGACTGCTACTGGCGCAGTCACGACTTTATAATGAGAATTTTGTGGCAGTCGCGACTTTACAAAGGAAATGTCAAAGCTGGAACTTTAAAAAAATTGTCGCGGTCGCGGTGTTATAATGGGAATCTGCTGTCTGCGAATTTGACAGTCGAATTCTCACTTTACAGAATGATCCCCTAATTCTGACTACTAAGCCCAATACAGTCCTCAGTTGGGTGCAATGCTAGACCTAATTTTTTAATTTCTGAGGTGGACTTTAAAAGACACTTACTTTCTTAGGCCGAATAAAAGAAATTGAGGAGTCGGGGTCCTTCCAACAGACTAAAAGGCCGTTGATGACACATATAACCTTGCTTGGGTTCTAAACTAGATCATGCAGTGAGTAAGAGTCTATTAAATGCGCCTTTTAAAATATTTACATATAAGGCCGTAGTTTCCAACTTTGGTCACAAGGTGGAGCCCTTAGAACATAAATATTAGATCAATGAGCAAATTCGGTTAGGATGTTCTCGTCTGGCCACAACAGTAACCAGTCCAGAAAATGAAACAGTAGTTTGCTCAAGAAGCAAACAAAATAAAAAATATTTGAATGCATAGTCAGTAGTATTTAAACATATAATCATTGTTCTTCACTATAATATATTTGATGAAGTGTGGGTTTAGGGGGTGTCATGTTCCCTTAAAACATTTGTCTCTACTACCCAGACTCTATTGTTATGTGCACTTGCATTCAGAAATCTTCAGTACAATAGAACCATTTTTTTTTTCTCTTTTCTTTGTGAGCAAAATGTCAATAAAAGTCAATAGTGGAAACACGAGATAGCCTCTCTTGCATTCGTTATTTTGACAAACGCCCTCCATTTTTCAAGGACTTTTATGTGCTTTGATAATTTGGGTTGTTAATTTGTTTGACATTTCGGCATGAATTCAATTTGCAAATATTTGCGAACAGTCACTGATCTGCAACATTTTAAAGTCATCAATCTTTTTAATGCTCTTATTCACTAGACTGTCCTAAACCATAGAATTCCATTTTTTTTTAAAGGGAAAACATACCCTATTTTTAGAGTCCCTTTACATCCATTTATTCTTTCATAAACAGACAATAAAAACGAGGGCGTGATTTTTAGTGTACATAGAGCATTCTGTCTCTACATATTTACATTTACGTATATATATATATATATATATATATATATACATAGAGATATTAGGTGTGTTTCTCTGTGGTGTGAGTACTGTAATTTTTTTTTATTATTGTGTTGGTGATGTGATTAGAGCAGGGATCAACCTATCATCAGTCAGTGCATTATAATGGTTCAGACTGGAAAACAAACATGGAATCAGAGCATTAGAATCTTCAAAACACCAAAGCCTCTTTCCATTTCCAATAAAAACAACAATAAAATGTACTAATGTGAAATTTATGTATCAACCTTTATTTCAGTGCTGAATTTCTAAAATAGTCGTAGCCCCCACTCGCCTTCCCCACCCCCACGGGAATATCTTTGGAATTGCCTGGGATTTACCGGTAGCGCTGTGTTGTATCGCTACTGGTAAACAGCGGGTCACGTGACCACAAGCTGATCTGAGCTGGGTTGGCATCCATGCCCGACCCTGCTAAAAATCATCCCTGCTTTACTTCTGTCATTAGATATACATGCAACCCATTGGGTAGACGTCTAGTATTGCTCTTGCCTTTTCTTGCTTCTCATAGAGGTGGCTACATTTAAGAGCTTGCTGCTGGAGTTGAATTAATGGTACTGCCATTATCTTATGCTTACTGGGCACAAGTAAGTGGAAAAGAACCCAACAAGGCTGTTGCATTATTAGTTGCAAAGAGGTGACATGCCTTAATGACCCTAATCCCGTATCTTTAACCTATAAATCTGGGCACTGGCCAAGTCTAGCATCATATAACTGTTAACATCAGTTAACCAATGCTTAACAAACTATCATAAATTCTGCCCAGCTATTGCTTGGTACAACATCCAGGGTGGGATTGTCCATTAGGACAAAAAGGACCCGGATTCCAAAAGCCCCCAAAGATTAAGGGGGTCATTCCGGTAGCTCCAAATTTTCTGTCTCGAATTCACTGATCGCGAACTCCCATTATAAAGTCGCGGCCGCGACAATTTTTTTGTCGCGATCACGATTTTATAATGGGAGAATTGTCGCGGTCGCGACTTTATAATGGGAGTTCGCTATAAGTGAATTCGGGACAGAAAATTCGGAGCTACCGGAATGACCCCC